>CAEGAF010028834.1:0-10362 GCA_903067075.1 Micropoecilia bifurca | reverse complement strand
CCCAGAACCGGAGCCCAGAACCGGAGCCCAGAACCGGAGCCCAGAACCGGGCCGGAGCTGCTCCTGCTCCTCACCTGGTAGTGGTGCAGCTGCACGCTCTCCCTCTTCAGGCCGCCGCTGCCCACGGTGCCGAGGCCGAAGCATCCGGCCAGGAACTGCAGCCGCACCGAGGTGAGCAGGGAGGAGGACTGGAAGGCGCCGCCCGGCCGCTCGGCGGCGCCGCCCTGCTGGCCGCCCTTCTCCTCCATGCCGGAGATCAGCACCACGATCTGGTGCAGCGCCTCCAACCGCAGCTGCAGCCACAGGGGGAAGCAGAAACTTTAGAGCATTTGAAACCGGGTCAGAGGAACCGCAGCCTGACGCAGCAAACAGAAAAACCTTAAATAAAATGAGCAACTTGTTGCTCCAGACGAAGGAAGGATCCGTTTCCTCTTAATATTGATAATTAAGTTATTAATCACAAAATAAAAACGCATTTTGAAATAGAAACATAGTAAATAAAATTAAATGAAAATCTTACAAGAATAAAAACTTATCAAAATAAAGTGTGAAGTAATATTTTTATTTTCTCCTCTTTTAAAAAAAATAGTCAATAAATGCACAAGTTGTCATTTTAAAAGGTTTTTATGTTTATATATGCATTTTTATTCTGTTTTTAATTGGATGAAAAATATATTTTTAATTTATTTAATTTCTTTTCATTCAAAAAAAGTTTAAAAAGTAGAATAAAGATACAAAACATAAAAATTATTTTATTTAGTAAATATTTTTGAATTTGTTTAATATATTTAAAATCTTTATTATGTAGAAAATAGCATATCATTTATTTATTTTTTTCTATTTTGATTTATTTACTTCACCAAAACCTTTTTTAAATTAACCCCTTAATAAACTGACTCCTGGTTGCTGTCGTCCTTCTGCTGGTTTTAACGTTTTCTTTAACCATTACTAAGTAGAAAATAGCATATTTTCATATTTTTGATATATTATTATTTACTTCACTAAAACCTTTTTTAAATTAACCCCTTAATAAACTGACTCTCCTGGTTGCTGTCGTCCTTCTGGTTTTTGCTCCAGTCGTTTTGTCCGTTCGTCCGTTATAAATAAAGTTGTCTCCGCCCCTCACCTCCGCCCGGCTCTGCTGCTGCTCCATGGCCAAGATGGCCGCCTGCGGGCTGGTGGACATGCCGTCCTCAGGCTCCTTGAAGGCCGGCGCCAGGCCCACGGCGCCGCTGACGAAGCTCACCGCGCTGTCGATGAGGGCGAGGCGGACGCCCAGCGAGCGGCTCGGGTCCAGGTCCCGGTCCCGGTCCCGGTCCCGGTCCGGGTCCAGGTCCAGGTCCCGGTCCAGGTCCGGGTCCAGGTCCGGGTCCCCGCAGGACCGGGCCGAGCCCTGGCCGCGCTGCCGGCCCGGCTTGGACCGGAACCAGGACTCCCCCAGCGAGTCGGGGGAGCTGTGGAGCATTCCTGGGAGGAAGGGGAGGGACGATGAAGTCAGGGGGGACAGATGGACAACAAGCAGCCTGGCGTCCGTCCACTCAGTACCTCTCTTCTTCTGGGAGGACGGCAGGTCCAGATCCACGTTCCTGCGTCCGCTCTGCAGCAGAAAACACACACAGACTTCAGCTGGGGACACTGGAGACAGCAGGGGACACGGGGGCCCAGGGGACACTAGGGTACAGTAGGACCCAGGGGACACCAGAAGGCACCAGAGGACTCCAGAGGACACTAGTTGGACCCCAGGGGACAGCGGTCAGTGTGTGGCGTCCTCACCAGGCCGTAGGTCTCCTCGTCGGACTCGGGCTGCGACAGGTCCGACTCGCTGCGGGACTTGATGAGCCGATAGCTGGAGCTGCTCTGCACCGATCGGCTCTCTGCACTCAGACTCTCACTCCTGGAGACATCAGCAGAAATAATGTGTAGGTATTTATACTATTTAATCATTAAAATGTATAAAACCGTACATTACTAAACAGAATTATTAGCAGAAATAATGTGTAGTCGGCCATATTTTACATCAATTTAGTATATAATCATTAAAATGTATAAAACCGTACATTATTTAGAGACATTTAATGGTGAATGTATTTTTTTATTTTATATCTGTTCCTTAATTAATGCACATTATTATGTATAAAATATAAAATGAATTAAATCATTCAATAATCATGATATGTATTATTTATGTAATTTTGGCCCTTTTGGGCCTCCATACACCATCTCACTATGACTCTGAAAGTCATTTCTCGACCTCCTGCATGGCGTCCTGCGACCCCCTGTGGCTCCCGCCCCCCTCTTTGGGAACCCCTGTCTCAGCAGGTCACACTCTGGGAGTCTGAGTGTTTCTGGAGTTCTGCAGGGTTCTGTGCCTGAAACCAGCAGCGTTTCTCTATAATTTCCCGCCTGTGTGCCGCCCTGTACCTGGTCATGAAGCCCAGACAGTCCTGCGCTGCGGCGGCCGACCGGGCCGGGTCGTCCTCCTGGTTCTGCTGGCCCAGCGCCGGGCTGACGCCCAGCAGCAGCAGGGCGCAGCGGTGGACCACCGAGTTGCAGGCGGCCGTGTACAGGTCCTGGCCCTCCGGCAGCCCCGCGCTGCCGCGCCGCTCCTCCTGCGCCGCCGCCGCCTCCTCCTCCCCGGACGCCGCCGGCCCAGAGCCCGGCCCGCTGCCGGCCCGCTCCCGGTCTCGGCTGCGAGCCACCTCCCGCGCTGACAGGAAGCATTGGAAGATCTCTGCCATGCGCATCAAGCAGACGGACGCAGGGTTAGAGCGGAGACACCTGAGCAGGTAGGACACAAAGCTGCACCGGTTTCACTTCGGATACCGATATCCGAGGTTCAGCACCGGCCGATACCGATACTAAAAGCTGCACCGGTTTCACGTCTGATACCGATATCTGAGGTTCAACATCAGCCGATACCGGCCCAAAAAACTGTACCGGCTTCACGTCTGATACCGATATCTGAGGTTCAGCATCAGCCGATACCGATACTAAAAACTGCACCGGTTTCACGTCTGATACCGATATCTGAGGTTCAACATCAGCCGATACCGGCCCAAAAAACTGTACCGGCTTCACGTCTGATACCGATATCTGAGGTTCAGCATCAGCCGATACCGATACTAAAAACTGCACCGGTTTCACGTCTGATACCGATATCTGAGGTTCAACATCAGCCGATACCGGCCCAAAAAACTGTACCGGCTTCACGTCTGATACCGATATCTGAGGTTCAGCATCAGCCGATACCGATACTAAAAACTGCACCGGTTTCACGTCTGATACCGATATCTGAGGTTCAACGTCAGCTGATACCGATACAAAAAGCTGCACCGGCTTCACGTCTGATACCGATTTCTGAGATTCAACATCGGCCGATACCGACCCAGAAAACATTTTATTTATTTAACACAGACATAAATGTGATTGCCAACTCTGCAGCAGTAAATACATTTATAACTTCACCTAAACACGTAAGAACAACTTCAGCCGAATCACCAACAGAAAACAAACTGTGTGAAAAACTGCAGCCAAGCTTCTGTCACATGGTTCAGAAAGTTCACTTATCAATAATAAATATAATCTACAGATTTTATTGGTATTTTCTTTTGTAAAATGGTTAATTCACCAAATTAAAGTGAAATGTTTCCATGTTGGAGCGATGCAGACTGGAGATGAGCCGATCAACCGGCCACCGATCACAATCGCCCGATTTCTGTGACAAAGTGTCTGATTGGTGATCGATCGGCGTCTCTAGTCGCCACAGACACTCAGCCTCCACAGTGAGCCGCTGCTTACAGCTGCAGCAGGGAACGTAAAATAATTAGATGCGTTTTAAGATATGTGTATTATGTCTAAATTAAGGGAATTTATTGACAGATAATGTTTACATTTTGCCAGATAACGTGGCATCATTTACACCTCAAGCGAAGATTTAACAGCCATTCCAGGCGACTGGCAGAGATCAGAAATCGGCAGAGATCAGAAATCGGCAGAGATCGGTCCCATGGATGAGCGGAGCGTCCCTAATGCAGACATTAGCATTGGATCGCAGCATCTCTAACTTAGAAACACTGAACAGTTTTGATCCAGACCTAAAATCTGCTTCTGCTTCCTGTTTGTTAAAAGTGAATCCTGGGACCAGAAGAAGCAGCGATGGACCAGCATGTTGGATCAGATGAGGTCCAGACATCTGGACCAGCTGGTTCCCGGGCTGAACTTACTTCCTGCGGTCCAGATGTCTGGACCAGAACGTCCTGCGGTCCAGACATCTGGACCAGCTGGTTCCCCGGCTGAACTTACTTCCTGCGGTCAGGACCTCGTGGTCCCGGTCCTCGTCCTCCCCGTCCTGCTGTCCGTCCTGGCGCTCGCGCTCCGCCTGCTCCTCCAGCTCCGCCTCCTCGTCGATGGTGCGGGTGAACGAGTTCTCCTGGGGGTCCAGGTCCAGAGAGTCCTGGTTGTCCGACATCTGCACCGCAACGGCAGACCATGCTTTTATTTTGGAATCCATCACCGACTTCCTGTCCGCCGGTGACTCTTCCCCCTCCTTTCTGAGAGCAGCGCCCCCTACAGGAGGAACTCATGGACGTCTGATCAGGTTTTAATTCTTCAACAACTCGCAGTTATGATCAGAATTATGAAAAGATCTGAAACTTAAATATCAGCAAAACTAACAGCTGATGAATAAATACGAGAAGAAAATCATACAAAGATGAGAAAAATCTGAATTTAGGAAAACAAAGGGTTAATATAATGAAAATAAAGAGAATTTATAAAAATAAGTCAATAAAGTAGCAGATCTTCATAAATTAGACATATTAGATAACTGGGAGTGAACTGGTAGAGAACTGGTAGTGAACTGGTAGAGAACTGGTAGTGAACTGGTAGAGAACTGGTAGAGAACTGGTAGAGAACTGGTAGAGAACTGGTAGTGAACTGGTAGAGAACTGGTAGTGAACTGGTAGTGAACTGCTAGTGAACTGGTAGTGAACTGGTAGAGAACTGGTAGAGAACTGGTAGTGAACTGGTAGAGAACTGGTAGTGAACTGGTAGAGAACTGCTAGTGAACTGGTAGTGAACTGGTAGAGAACTGCTAGTGAACTGGTAGAGAACTGCTAGTGAACTGGTAGTGAACTGGTAGTGAACTGGTAGAGAACTGGTAGTGAACTGGGGGTGAACTGCTAGTGAACTGGTAGAGAACTGCTAGTGAACTGGTAGTGAACTGGTAGAGAACTGCTAGTGAACTGGTAGAGAACTGCTAGTGAACTGGTAGTGAACTGGTAGTGAACTGGTAGAGAACTGGTAGTGAACTGGGGGTGAACTGCTAGTGAACTGGTAGAGAACTGCTAGTGAACTGGTAGTGAACTGGTAGAGAACTGCTAGTGAACTGGTAGAGAACTGCTAGTGAACTGGTAGTGAACTGGTAGTGAACTGGTAGAGAACTGGTAGAGAACTGGTAGTGAACTGGTAGTGAACTGGTAGAGAACTGCTAGTGAACTGGTAGTGAACTGGGAGTGAACTGGTAGTGAACTGGGAGTGAACTGGTAGAGAACTGGGAGTGAACTGGTAGTGAACTGGGAGTGAACTGGGAGTGAACTGGTAGAGAACTGGTAGTGAACTGGTAGAGAACTGCTAGTGAACTGGTAGTGAACTGGGGGTGAACTGGTAGTGAACTGGGGGTGAACTGGTAGTGAACTGGGAGTGAACTGGGAGTGAACTGGTAGTGAACTGGTAGTGAACTGGTAGAGAACTGGTAGTGAACTGGTAGAGAACTGCTAATGAACTGGTAGAGAACTGGTAGAGAACTGCTAGTGAACTGGTAGAGAACTGCTAGTGAACTGGTAGAGAACTGGTAGTGAACTGGTAGTGAACTGGTAGTGAACTGGGAGTGAACTGGTAGTGAACTGCTAGTGAACTGGTAGAGAACTGGGGGTGAACTGGTAGTGAACTGGTAGAGAACTGGTAGTGAACTGGTAGTGAACTGGGGGTGAACTGGTAGTGAACTGGGAGTGAACTGGTAGTGAACTGGTAGAGAACTGGGGGTGAACTGGTAGTGAACTGGTAGAGAACTGGTAGTGAACTGGGGGTGAACTGGTAGTGAACTGGGAGTGAACTGGTAGTGAACTGGTAGAGAACTGGTAGTGAACTGGGGGTGAACTGGGAGTGAACTGGTAGAGAACTGGGGGTGAACTGGTAGTGAACTGGTAGAGAACTGGTAGTGAACTGGGGGTGAACTGGTAGTGAACTGGGAGTGAACTGGTAGAGAACTGGGGGTGAACTGGTAGTGAACTGGGAGTGAACTGGTAGAGAACTGGGAGTGAACTGGGAGTGAACTGGGACCGACCCGCCTCTCTCGGGATGACGGCCGCGTCTGGATGAAGTCCAGGTTCTTGCAGGCCAGCAGGCGGTTCCGGACCTTGTAGACGCCGCGATAGACTTCGGCCAGAGTCCTGGACGGCTGGTACCTGCTGGGAAGGCAGAGTCAGCGGCGGCGGAGCAGAGGAGGGCGGGGTCAGAGGTCAGGGGTCGGCTCACCTGCCCTCGCCGCAGGCCGGGCCCAGCAGGCCGCTGTGCTTCAGCAGCGCCGCCAGGCAGAACCTGGACACGGTGTCCAGCAGGGACTCGTTGCTCAGGGACGCGTTGTCCCAGTCTGCAACGGGAGACACGGCGGTCAGGCCCGGTTCCGGTTCCGCTCCGGTTCCGTTCGGGTCAGACCTTTGCTGGTGGCGTAGTCCTGCATGTTGATCCAGAGGCTGTTGGCCGGTTCTTTGGACGAGCCGAGCGCCAGGTCCAGCAGGACGCTGAGGTCGGGGCGCAGCGGCCGGTCCAGAGGCTTCTGCTCCTCGTTCCCGGACAGCGCCGCCTCCAGCAGCGACCCGATGGCCCGATCTGCAGGGACGGCGCAGTCAGAACCACACAGAACCACACGGAGCCGGCGGCGGCGGGCCGGTACCGAGCTGCGGGACGTCCGTCTCCAGGCCGTTGCTGAGCAGCGGCGTGTTGAGCCAGTAGGCGGCGCGGTTCTCCTCCGGCGAGGCGGCGCCGCCCAGCAGCATCCCGCCCAGGCAGCGGCCCAGCAGCAGCGCCGCGCTGCGCTCCAGGTCCACCAGCCACACCCAGCGCAGCGCCGCCGCCGGCAGCGCCGCCGGCTCCGCAGCGTCCGACGCGCCTGCAGGGGCGGCATGGCAACGGTTACCGGCCAGAACCACCGGGCTCTGGGTCTGACCCGAAACACGGCAGCCACTGGCATCATGCTGCTTCCAGCGGCTCCCAGCTGCCGGGTTTCACTCTCAACTTTGATTCATTTGGGCATTTTTCTTTAAATTCGGACTTTAATCTGGGAGCAGACAGAATTCCACGCCAGCGTGTTTGGTGAAATTTACTCCCTATTTCACATATTTTCTAGAATAAAACTTTGAAAGTTTTTCAAATTTATCAGTTTCAAAAGTCACTTTTTCTTTTACTTTTCAAGCTGAGAAATTTTTATCCAGAAAATTTCTGGGATTCATTTTAAAATTCAGAAACCGCGATCTGAACTTTTTACGGCATAATTCTGATGCAGACGGTCGGCTGGAGCGTCCAGCCGAAGCTGGTTTTTACGTGGGGCTGCACCGATTCACCAGCACCAATTTCCTTAATGCTGGGAGATCAGTGATCAGCCGGAAGTTCAAGTCGATCCGATCTACGTCCACAAAGGCCTCAACAGGTTTGCCTGTTAGCCCCGCCCACCAGACTAGCTCCGCCCACCAAACTAGCTCCACCCACCAGCCCCATCTCACCCACCAGACTAGCTCCGCCCACCAAACTAGCTCCACCCACCAGAACCTCCTCGCCCACCAGACTAACTTCAACCACCAGACTAGCCCCGCCTACCAAACTAGCTCCGCCCACCAGACTAACTTCGCCCACCAGACTAGCTCCGCCCACCAGCCCCATCTCACCCACCAGACTAGCTCCGCCCACCAAACTAGCTCCACCCACCAGCCCCATCTCACCCACCAGACTAGCTCCGCCCACCAAACTAGCTCCACCCACCAGAACCTCCTCGCCCACCAGACTAACTTCAACCACCAGACTAGCCCCGCCTACCAAACTAGCTCCGCCCACCAGACTAACTTCGCCCACCAGACTAGCTCCGCCCACCAGCCCCATCTCACCCACCAGACTAGCTCCGCCCACCAAACTAGCTCCACCCACCAGCCCCATCTCACCCACCAGACTAGCTCCGCCCACCAAACTAGCTCCGCCCACCAGAACATCCTCGCCTACCAAACTAGCTCCGCCCACCAGACTAGCTCCACCCACCAAACTAGCTCCACCCACAAAACTAGCTCCACCCACCAGACTAGCTCCGCCCACCAGACTAGCTCCGCCCACCAGACTAGCTCCGCCCACCAGTCCATGTCTGCACGGTTACCAACTCAGCAACTTTATATAGAAGAAACAAAATCGTCAAAGTCGGAATCAGCCGGTTGGACTTTTTAAAGATCGGTAATTGAAAACTGCAATCTGTGCATCCTGACGTCTCTCCTTTCTGTCAGTTTTCCCTCTACTTTCTGGGGGCCATGTTGAGGCGTGTCCGGCCCGGCGGTCTGAGCGCGTCCTGACCGTGCAGAGGCCACTGCAGCTCCTGGTCCTCCAGCGGCGCGGCGGCCGGCAGCCGCCTGTTGAGGCCGTCCAGCGGCGGCAGCAGGTCCAGCAGGTGGCGCAGCAGCGGCCGCACCACCGCCACCGGCAGCAGAAGCAGCGCGTTGACGATCTGACACAGCATGCTGCCCGCCGCCGACACGTAGATCACGCCTGGGGAGCAGAGGGGGGGTCAGTGGCGTCCGGGCCGCGGCGGCGGCGGCGGCGCTCACCCTGCAGCTTGTCCCGGATGCTGCCGTTCCCGGAGCTGTCCTGGATCAGCGCGGCGGAGCGGGAGAAGATGTCGGTGGCGTGCGGCAGCAGCAGCTGCAGGTGCTTGTGCAGCAGCGCGACGCTGCTGTAGTTCTGCAGGAGACGCAGCGGCGGGTCAGGCGGGTTCGGTCCCGACCGGCGGCGGCGGCGGCGGCGTTACCTCGGTGACGGCGTTGATGTGGCAGAAGGCCAGCAGCTGCTTCTGCAGGGAGCAGAGCAGCTGGTGCAGGTGAGCCGGCTGGCTGCTGTCCGACGACGAGGCGCGTTGCTGCAGCTTGTCGCTGTTCTTCTCCAGTTCGCCCAGCGCCTGGTCCTGCAGGGAGCGGAGAGCAGAACCGCTGTGACCCGCCGGGTTCAGCCAGCAGGACGCCTGCCTGGACCCTCAGAGCCAAACGCAGCGACAGACACACTTTGGAACAGAGGAACATTCATGTGCGTTTCTCTGGCTCTTCTCCTCCTCCAGGTCTGAACGCCACTGCAGACATTTACAATTTTCTCTGGAAGTGTGAAATTTCTGCCGTTTACCTTCAGAATCTCCTCCAGTTATTAGAAGCAGAAAAAATGTTTCATCTGTTTTTTATTTGCTTCTAGAAGCCATTTTGCTGCTCATTAATAGGAAACATCCTGTAAAGACGCAGTTTAGTTTTATAAACGTCAGTAAGGACAGAAGTGAGCAGGAAGCTGAGATCTGATTAATTTTCTGCTAGAAAAAACAAAATATTTACATTTTCTCCAAAAGGCGACATCAGATGAAAACGATTCAAACAGAAAAACTGACTAGCAGGAAAGGCTTCACAGCTGAATAATCTCTCAGCTCAATCGATGGAATGTTCTCCTGCCAGGAACAGGAAGCCATCGGCTCTGCCAGGAAACGGCGGCTCACCGTGTAAAAGCCCAGGTTCCTGAGCAGCGTCTTCATCAGGATCTCGGCCAGGTGCGTGTCGGGGGCGGCGCCGGCGTCCGGGGCGAAGGCGGCTCCGTCGTCGGCCGGAGCGCTGTAGCCCAGCAGCGACGCCACGTGGGTGTGATCCTGCAGGCTGGTCAGGATGATGTCCAGCTGCATCCGCTGAGGAACAGAGCCGCTTTACTTCACTTCCTGATCAGACTGATGACCGCGGCGGGGGGGGGGGGCGGACCTGTCCTTTGGAGAGACTCTCCCATCTGTCGGGTCCCTGAGGCAGCAGGGAGTGGAGCAGCTCCATCCTCTCCCTCAGGGGAGGCAGCAGCATGGTGGCTCCCACCGACAGAGTCTCGATCACCGCCTGGTGGAGACAGAGGCTCAGATTAACTAAACCAGCTCAGATTAACGTAAACCAGCTCAGATTAACTAAACCAGCTCAGATTAACGTAAACCAGCTCAGATTAACGTAAACCAGCTCAGATTAACTAAACCAGCTCAGATTAACTAAACCAGCTCAGATTAACGTAAACCAGCTCAGATTAACTAAACCAGCTCAGATTAAC
>CAEGAF010028830.1:0-14056 GCA_903067075.1 Micropoecilia bifurca | reverse complement strand
CGCAGGGCAACACAGAGACACACAGGACAAACAACCATGCACACACACACACCTAGGGGCAATTTAGACAGACCAATTAACCTAACAGTCATGTTTTTGGGCTGTGGGAGGAAACCGGAGAACCCGGAGAAAACCCACGCATGCACAGGGAGAACATGCAAACTCCATGCAGAAAGGCCGGGGCCAGGAATCGAACCCAGAACCTTCTTGTTGCAAGGCAACAGCTCTACCAACTGCGCCACTGTGCAGCCTAAAAATCATTTTTTACCAAAAGTAATTTGGAAAACAAATTCACCCACCTCTTTCTTTCCAAAGATGTTTTAGATTAAGTAAGTAAATATCGGTTATCAGCCATGACAGCAGTATTAATGTTGGAAATATATATCGGCACAAACCTTCAAATCGGTGCTTCCCTACATGCAAAGGTCTGCAAGTTGCTGCAAATGAATAATAAACATAGCCCAGAACAACGTATCTCTAAACTGTTATGCATGGCGGTGGCAGCATCATGCTCTATGGGTGCTGGTAGAGTTTATGGAACAATTCTGATGGAAACTGCATAACACCTGAGACTGGGACAGAAGTTGAACTTCCAACAAGACAGCAAACATACAGCCAGAGCTGCCTGGCATTAGAATGACCTAGTCAAAGTTCAGGAGAGATCCAATTTGTGGGAAGTTGTAAAAAATAGACGTAAAGGCACTCTTCATGCAGTGTGTTTTGGAAAGAGGAAATGGGTCAAAATTACATCTTTTAGATGTTCAAAGCAAGCTGACGCAAACCCTAAAGACCTTCAGTGAAAGGTGCTGACTCTCTGGAACTGGCAGTGATGGAGGTGCCGCACTTTTCAGATTTTTACTTCAAAACAATCCATGTTTTAAAAAATAAAAACTAAAAAAAAATCCAGTCATTCCAAAGTCTGGTTTTGTAAATGTGACGAAAACTTCAGGTTGCATGAAGAATCTCTGCAGCACTTTTGAATCAGGTAAAACCCGACAACGAGGAAGGCAGCCGGTGTTTAAACTGCAAATATGTCTCCATATTTACTGTCAACACAGAATCATCTGAGGCCCGAATAGATCTGACTGCTGCTACAGATTTAGTCTAGTTCCCACACACAAACACACACAGCCGCACACACACCCACCCTCCTCCCATAAGTCCCCTCCTCCCCCCCAACTCTCTTACTTAAAGCATTTTTGGCCCGGTGACAATTTCCAACAAACTCACAGCAAACATTGCCTCTGAGAAAAAGCAGGCAAAAGGAAACTGAGAAGGAAGAATTCAGGAAACTCTGAGTTTTGCTCAGCGGCAGCAAAGCGAGAGCCGCTGGTTTCCACTTGTCTCTTTTTTTCCCCTTATATGGTCACAAGAGTGGCTGGGTAGGAGAGAGAGGGTGGAGGTAGGAGAGAGAGAGGATGGAGGTGTGGTCTATTGTTTTTGGCGGAAGAAGTGAGGGACTTGTGAACCTTTGGTAGCTGATGTCATCGCTACCGCAGTCAGTCAGTCAGTCAGTCGCTTCTCTTTCCTCCGTCTTAGAGTGGATGAGTGTCGGATGGATTCCTGACCCTCAGGGTTGAGGCCTTCACTCGGGTCATGTCAGAATACGCTCTGATTGGGTGAATGATTCACAGATTTTTTTTTTTAAAGTGACTGAACACAAAAGTCCAGACAGAAGAATGTCTTTTATCTCTCAGTAGTTTTGTAAATCTGGGCCAGCAGCTTCACTCGCACCTGCTTATGTAATGCCGGTGGAATTTCCCCCTATTGCTTTGTCTTTGGACGCAGCTGTGCATGAATACCTGCCAGTTCTCCTGTTTCTTTCTTTTGTTTATTTGTTTTTTTGCGATGATCTAATCTACAGCGGCTCATGAGCCCGTCTATTGCGGGCTCGATAATGACATGCCTTGATTGGGTTGGGAATTTTTTTTTCCTGCCTAGAAAGTCATGAGAGGAAAACCGATGATGAAATTGTGACCGACTTGCTGCTACAGCCGTCCGCTTCGGCTTCACATGACCTCACTTCTGCCACGGCGTGTTAGGGACACTGACGATGGAGAAACAAAGAGCACATTTATAAATAAAATAAAATAAAAATGCTGAACATTTTTAGATTAATTTGAGGAATTTTCTAGCTTCTCAGTTTGAAGAGTCGAACATGCCGATAAAGCTCCGAAATGCGATGTTTGAGTTTCAAAAGTCGAACAGTTTCAACTTTTGCCACTCAGAAAATCTCCAAGAGTCGAAAATTTTTCGACCTTTAAAATTCCGATTTTTCCGATTTTTTTCCCCCCTAGAAAATATCAGATTAATGTCAAAATGTCTTAGTATTTTCTAGCAAATGTTCGACTTGTTCAAATTCAGGACCCGAAAGTAGAAATGGCTTTTTAGGCTATAAAGGTTGCAGACCCCTCATTATTACCACTGTATCGCAGTAATGGCTGTATTTTTGGGGCCTGCCCATGCAAAGCATGGCAGGAAACTATTGTTCTACACCCATCACCCTTAATGCAGCTCAAACAGCTGTGTTCACCCTCAAAAAAGTGGTATCAAAACGTTCAGCTTGATCCCGAGATCAATCTATTTTTAGTGAGATTCTGAATTAAAATGGCGACATAAATTACGAAAAATGAGAAAATCCCATTCGAGTCAATAGAAGATGCTGGTGACTGAAACAATTTATCGGGATTAATTGGTTACTGAAATAATCGTGAACTAATTTCGAAATGGATTAATTGTAGTGTCCACAACTTTCTCCCTGGTAATTTGTTACAATCAACTTGAAGGGCTTTAGAGTAAAAAGGGGGAAAAAAACACCAATGCATGCCACACTTTTCAGATTTTTATCAGCTGAAAACCTTTACTTTTCCTTTCGCTTTTGTAGCTGCACACTACTTTGGGAGAATGGGACAAAATGGGAAAAAGTATAAATACTTCAGCAAGGCGGGCAAATTCTCAGTAAAACATTTAGTTTCTGTTCTCATTGGCTAAAAGTTGCTCTCCAAACTCCTGCGTCGTCCCATTATTACAATGTTAATTATTCACAGCAGGTCCTGATAAATCGCCAGCGTATCTTTTTTATCATCCACAGCCATGGCAACTTTTAAACAAAGCAGAAATCAAACCCATTTGCTCTGGAGAAAGAAACAGATACTGAGTTTCAGCCTGAGGTCAGAGGGTGAAACTAAAAATGAAAGGCTGAACAGATAGCAGGCCTTTTTATGTTGTAGTTGTTCTTAAACCGTGTAAAATAAATAAATCAAAATTTTAAAAAATAAATGCAGTTCCGTGTGGGAGTGGGGACCCGTAGAGGAGTGAGTAAGAGGGCAGACAGTGCTGTTGGAGGGATGACATAAAAACAGTAATTTGGAGACGTGATATTTAGTTAAGTGGAGGGTGGCGTGTGGGCGTTTCAGGAGCGGCGATGAGAGCTTTTATGGCGGCTGGAGCAGCAACAACAACAACGAAAAAAAATCATGTTCAGACACACGGATAACAGAGCGTAGGCGGACTAAATCTCTACAATCTGATAGCTGGAGAGTTTCTGAGAAGGTTTTGCTAATGAGAAGCGTCACTCTACCAAACGAGGAAGCGACCTTTGACCTTCTAAACAGTTGTGCATTTTCAATTTCTACATTTCTGCAGAAAAAAGCACAATAGGAATGTAACAACTCAATGGATTCAAAGAAAGACATTTTTAATTTAAATAAAAAACATTACTGTTTAAAAATGTGGACTAATTGATGTGTAAAAGAGACAACCAGATTTTCAACACACCGTGTAAGAAAGAAGATTCGGTTTAGGCTAGTTTCTAGTGCAAATAGCTGAGAAAGAGAGAAGAGGGAAAAATTGTGAATCACTCAATTTTGAGGGAAAGTTCTTATCAAATCAACGTGTCATATGCATGTGTTAAATTCCAGCACAAATCGAATTCTACAAATGACTTCGTGGTTGAAACATGGAAGCGCGCCGTTTTTTAACAAGCCGCTGCAGCTGGCTGACTGACAGGAAACATGTCCACAGAACAACACAATGAGGACGGAGGCCTCAGGAAGGTGGATCAGCATGAAGTGTGGCAAAAAGCACATTCTGCAGTTACACAGTGTGAAATGAAAACAATGTGAGATGAGATGAGTAGAAACGAGCAAACTGGAAGACATCAGCTGAAGAAATGTGGTTTAGGTCCAGAAAGTAACCCACCTATCTGTGCTGTAAAAAGCACAAAGTTGCACTTTTGGTCTACTTTTTAGTGCAAATACTTTAATAAACTTAAAATGTGACAAAACTAACTTACTAGTAGCTTCTCAGTAAGATATAGGAGCCTGTTATAGGTAAATAATTCCTGACCATTGCTGAAAAAGTTCTAGTTCCACTGGCAGATTATTTCACTTGAATTGCTACAATTGAAAAGCTACTTGTAAGTTAGTACACTTGAAATAAGATAACACTAGGATATTCACACTAGAAAGTAGTCCAAAAGTACTTGATACGATTGCGTGTTTTTGCAGTGTAAAGAAAATAACTCAAAGTTCCAGCAGGCTGAAGGGAAGCAGACGGAGATCGTGGATGATTAGATGAAAGCAAGACGCAACGATAAGCGGCGACGATGGAACATAACGATGTAAACCAGCACATTTTCACAGCAACTGGATGCTGATGGGCAAAATACATACAATATGGGTTTAGCGATTATAAAGTAACTTTTCAGGATGAATGCAGAATATGTAGAACACTCTGGATTGTAAAACTCTTGAAAGACAATGGTGAAAATAGAAAAGGTTCCCATCCTATAAAGCTGACCTGTCAACACCTGTTTGTTAGCGACCACAAAGTTCACAATCGTCACTGAAACTACTTGACACTGACAAAATCAATAATACATTTTTAAAAATGGCTGATTGCTGAATTCTGATTAAACAAAATCTTTTTTTTTAACTAATGAAACTGGCATGGATAAAGGTACCACAATGCACTTTTTCTCAATTTGACCTAAAAAAGATGTCAAATGGCTTTTAAGGTATATAAAGTAAAAATATATGCATTTTTTGGCAGGGATTTTGTAGGAAGGCACCTAAAATCCTCACTTCCATTCAGCCATAAACACCCCTTGACAGATTAAACAGACCTCAGAGAGGTTGGGCACAGTTCTACTAGGAGCCAAGCAAGACAGGGCCCTATATTTTACAAGGAGGAATGAATGCAGAAAGAATTTGTAGGAGAAAAAAAAATCAGCTGAACAGGAGCTGGAAAAGCGGAAAGACTCTTCCACTGCTCAGAATAAGCATTTCGAGGTTATAAAACCTGCTAAAAGGTAGAGGGGAGGAGACAAGGGGGTGTAGCGAGTAATAAATCTGCACCAAACTGCTTGAGTTTTACAATAGTCTTAAATAATAAAAACAGCTATTAAAACTCCTCCTTTATGCTCTACTGTAAATGCTGGAGTGCTAAAACACTTTCTGACCTGGTTTCAGCAGAGATAAGATGATTGGGATCATCACTGTGAAACTTCTCTCTGCCACAGAGGACTTGAAACTCCGACTCAGTAGGGACCGAATAGTTTTCCACATTTCATTTGTAATTAAATTCAACTGCCATTTACCTTCCATTTCCCAATCAGAAACTACTTTGTGTTGGTCTATCCAGTGGCGAACCCAAGAGTGGGGGCAGTGGGGACCATGGGCCCCTCTGAACAAATTATGTTTATGCCATAGACAAGCATACAGGGTCATCTTCTTCAGTGAAGATGTAACTGTATAACAGAAAAAAGAAAGTAATTAAAAATAGAGATAATTATTAGTGCTGTCAATCAATGAAAAAATGTAATAAAATTAATCACGATTAATCACTACGCCTGGCATTGTAAGTTTGAAATCTAAATATGCACACAGTTGTGGTTTTGGAAAAATGGCGTTCCCTCCTTCTGCCACACTCCAGCTAATTAAAATGCAAACAGTTATCCCTTTTTTCTTTAGTTTTTGCAGCAGCAGAAAGCAGGTAATGTATTCTCCCAGAGCTCCACAGAAACTAAAGGAAAGTTACTCCACTACACATGCATAAAAGTAGTAGTAAATGTGTTCAGGGGACAATTGATAGATAAGATGCAATTTATTTTCTAGTTCTTGGGTCCCCCACCCCTTTCTGATGTCGCCCCGGGCAACCGCACATATCTAAAACCACTAGTGTATGCACGTTTTTAAAATGAAAATGTTTTAGTCTCAAACCAAACATGTCTGAAGAATTTACGTTTTCCAAGGATTTTTTTTAAAGGAATTAATTTAACTTTAAATAGTAATATAAAAATTAGGTGAAAGTAGGCAGTTTGATTAATCTGCGTATGCGATATTAACGTATTAAAAATTTCAGATTAATAACATGCGTTACATCGACAGCCCTAATAATTATATGCATCTTTTTAAGTTGCTCTGGCCTGAAATTTTGTCTGGTCTGGCCACCACTAAGGGAATTTTCTTGGGCCACCACTGGTTCTGTCACGTAAAATCACAGTAATATATGCAGTTTATGGTGCGGAACAAATGGGAAAACATTCAGGGTCATGAACACTTTGGGCTCTGGAACAAGAGGAGGATGTCATTTATTCATGCTGCAATAGGCATAATAAATCCACCTTCTTCAAATATAGAACATCTTGACTCCTTTATTACTTCACTTGGTCATATGTTTGTACATAGAGTCCATTTTAGTAATAAACTAAAACTAAGCTCATTCTTTGCAATTCCTGCTTGCCTTCAGGTTCACAGTCCGGACACACACACACACACTCATCTTCTCTTCTCACATTATGAGGCATAACGGTGTAAAATGACCAATGGTGTACCTGGAAGATGTTAGATAAACACCACCCTCTTGTGGACAAAAGCAGGAATTACAGGTAACAATGTCACATATTAATTATCTTCTTACAATCAAATCTCCTCCACTGCTAAAAACTATAAACGTTCGTCCCTCGTGTTAATATGAACGAGTTCTTGTACAGACATCTTTCCCAACAGTGACAGGACAGCTGGGCATTTCTATTAGATTCATGGAGCCATCACATTTTTCAGAGACTTCGAAACAAATTGAGCTAAAATGTTGAAAAGCCACGCTGGAGAATTAGGGTCATGCTAAATTAGTAAAAATATAAAATTATGACAATAGAGTTACAAAATTACAAGAAAAGTCATAATATTTAGACTTTATTTTCATAATATTAGGATTATTTCAAAAATGACTTTTTCATATTAACTTTATTTTTGTATTATTTTTGCTTTATTCTCAAAACATGACTTTGTTCTCTTGTAACTGTATGACTATTCTCATAATAGATTTTTTTTCCCCTTATTATGGACCTAATACTCCGTCATAAAATGCAAACACCCATCACTGGACCAAGAAAAAAGAGAAAAAGACAGAAGCAACAATCCACAGCTGAAGCAGATTGTTGAGAGATGAGTGAGAGCGCTAAAGAGTTGGCCAAGTGGGACTGCGGCACCGCCTGCCTGACATGCCATGATCTTAGGTAACAGCACCATAATGGTGGTGTACGGCTAGGTGGGGGGACTGCCGGTTTATTGTCCAATGACTTTGCAGACAAATGAGTCCAGCTGATCATCATCTTTGATCCCCACAAAGCGGTCGACGACGTCTCCTCCCCTCATGGCGATGACTGTAGGAACAGCAGACACCTGGACAGGCACAGAGACACCTCAAGCTGAGTCAAGCCTTAAGCTTCTCAAGCAGCAACATGTTCGGATTAACAGAGTACTCACCCCATACTCAATAGCCAAGTCTGTGTGATCGTCAATGTCAACTTTTGCCATGGCGACGCGGCCTTTCTGTTTTGCAATGGCCTTCTCCAACCTCGGCCCGAGGATCTTACAGGGACCACACCACCTAAAAACACCACAACCTCTGTGAGTAGCTGCTGTTGAATTACAAATGTGCGCAAGACTTTGTCGATATTCCACTAATGTCAGAAAGACATAATTTCACAATTGCTGTGTTTTCATTGTTAAAATCACACATGAAAAAGTTTGCTCGTGCAATGAGTCATTAAAAAACACGTCGCAACGTCACCCTCCTACAACTTATGATCGTTTTGTCATTTCCACCACTAGTAGCATCTGGCTGTTGATCACAAGACTTGTGCGATGCTAATAAAGTGTTTCAATTGCAGTTTTGTGAAATATCCCAATTTCAATACAGTCATAAACCACCTAATTCTGACGCAAATTATTGTTATTTTTTTTCAAAATTGGCATGTTTCCATCAAGCAAATTTGTTTCCGTAATTCTAATTTGCACAGTTAAATGTCAATGGAAACTGAGCTAGTGACTCAATTTGCTTAAAGACTCCAGTACAGATGATGATGTACAACACTGATCATCTCAGAACCAAGAAGTCAAGTGGTTTCTGCCGTCATCAAGCAAAGTGTTGTGAAAAGTAGAAGGGAGAAACTCCGGCCTTTTCGTTTTAGGTCAGAATGCTATTTTATGGTCCCGTGTATTCAAGAGAGTGTTTCCACCGCCAGTTGGTCTCGCACTGGACAGGTGGGGTTCAACCTACCTTGTTCTACGCTTCGTTTTATCCAAAGGGTCTTGACCCTCAACTATTGAGAAACGATTGCTTGCTATAGGCGTGGATTCTGTTGAAGTTTTCAACGATTAAATCTGCCTTTGCCCAACTACAAACGTTTGGCTGTGATGTAGTAATGTGTGAAAGAAGCTATGAAGTTTAGTGGAAATTAGGTGCACTGTAAACAATCGCCCCGCACTGGAAAGAGAGAACTTTAATTGTTCAATATTTGGAGGTGTGGCCAACACGTACTGAATGGCTTCGTTCACTTCCTAATGTGTCGTTGCCAAACTACAACCCTAGGCAGAGCACAACTGAAAAACAGGGCAGAAACTCGACATCATCGTTCTCAACGTCTCCAGTTCGCTGGTTGGCCTAGATGAAATTTATTCTTAATGGGACAAATCCCAAATGAAAATGTAGCAAAATAGTGTAGGAAGGCAAATGTCAGACAAGGTTTAACCCAAACGCCCAACCACACATCGACAAATTAGTGCTGCGGGGAAGGTCTTCAAGAGCTCTGGAGACAATGTCCGAGGTGGTCAGTGAATTTTGTGGGTCTCGCTGAACATTTTCAACAGGAGAGCATTGAAAATAATTCACTTACCGTATTTTCCGCACTATAAGGCGCACCCGATTATAAAGCGCATAGAATAGACGCTACAGTTACGGTTGCCACCCGTCCCGTAATGAACGGGACACGATTTGTTCCGTTCACTACAAATATGGATGTATAATAATAAAAAAAAATTGGTCCCTGGATAAAGTACAGAGTACTTTATATAGCAGTCTGCACCAGTCATTGTTTCACTCACGGTTTTGGTGTTGCGAAATTGTGCCCAACTGCTTTCTGGGTAACACAGATCAACCGACACGCTGCCGCCGCAGTCTCTGTCTCTATTCCCCCCAACCCCCCGGCTTTAAATGTATAGGGGCTGGTCCCTTGGTAGCCCTAGTCGAAGCATCCCGGATGAATGTCTAAAGCCACTTTGTTGACATAAAGAATGACAACAAAACAGTTCGATGTCGGTCGGTGAGGAGAGCCTTCAGCGACTGGACCGGGGCGTGGCCGGACGATGGTCACCCTTCTCTGTTCGCGCACAGCATATACCGTAGTTGCTAGACCTGTTGTGGCTCAATATTGGTCCATATATAAGGCGCACCGGGTTATAAGGCACACTGTTGGCTTTTGAGGAAATTTAAGGTTTTTAGATGCCCCCTGTAGTGCGGAAAATACGTTACATTCTCCTTACAGATGTTCTGTTGAACAAAGGGAATTCAGACACAAACATTTGTGAAAAAAGGAAAAGAACTTCGCCCCTCAAAAGGATTTCCTTAAGCTTAAAATGTGTCTGGAATAATTGCTATGGGAACCAGGAGCCTTTCCATTTGACAAATTTAGCACAACCTCAAAACGTGACACGTAAAACTGATCCATGAAGCAGTCCTGGGCCCTTACAACGAAGGATAAAACAAAGAGGGATTGCTCTAAAGTTCCTGTTAGAAATTAAAGATACGACTCATAGTTGTAACCGTTTCTCCCTGAAAAAATTCCTCGTCATGAGAAATCTTCAAAGTGTAAAATACTGGATCTCTACATTTAGCTACTCTGATTACTGGTGCAATTTATTACAAGACTTTGGAGAATCACAATTGACATGTTTTTACCTGGACATTTAAAAAGAGATGCTAACTTTACTAATCACAGAATGTTAGATAAATTCAAACATTTATAACACGACTGCAATGTAGATAAGATTAATTTACGGATTTACTTTGTGTCGTTTCCGTTCTTCTCCTTGCCTATTTGGTGGTCAGCTCACACTTAGCCAGAGTCAGCGGATTTACAGAGTTTGCTTCGCAGCTTCCTAATGCGACTGGAGCTCAATTTTCACAGGTTTAGTTCAGTCTGACCCCGTTAAGGAAACCTGGACAGGTGAGGCAGCACTCACTGTGCATGAAAGTCGACCAACACGGGCAGGTCGCTGTTGATGACCCTCTCCGTGAAGTCCTCGTTGTCCTGAACGTTGAAGGAGACCGCCCGGCGGACAGCGTGGGAAACGGTGGGCGTTCGAGACGGGGCGAGGAAGGACGGTCGGCTTGAGACAGGATGAAGGGAGGTGGAAAACGAAGGCGAGGTGACGGCGGACGACGGGAGGCAGCGGATGTCTTTCACGGAGAGCGTCCAGATTCTGCGTGCTAGGAGCCGGTGTGCCATCTGAAACAGAAAAAGCAGAGGATGCAGAATCAGCTGCGGTTGCCGAGTCAACGCTGTACGAATGCGAGGAATACAAGTTCGCTGCCGTTCTGCACTTGCAGGACTGGATTGGCCTCCAGCTTTCTGTAATTTATGTGTGACGAACAAATTAGGTTTAACAAGAATTCCCCAATATAGCTAGTCTGTATGGAGAGCAAAAAGTGCCAAATAACAATAAATAAATACCTTAAACAATATATCAAAGAATTTGTAAAACTGGAGAAAAGAAATACAGAAATTATTTATTAAACATTGAATTAATTATGTGTTGATTTCAGTTTAAAATTTTCATTTAATTATTTAATAATTTGATAAATCATTTTATGCTCTTGTGCGGAAGCACGAAGTGAATTAACTTAATTTGTTAACTTCACTAATCAAACTCAGTGGGTGGGATTATGGCAGCTTCTATAGGTTTAAAATACCTCTTAGAAGGGCATGAGAAAGCATTAGCTGGTGCTAGCTAGTGGGCAGAGCTCAAAATTTTGGCTGCTTCCTCCAGCTCTCTTGTGAACATATTAAAGATATTTCAGACCAAACTACAGGTATAGATTCTGGAGTCGGTCACTCCGAATTAGTAGAAAATAAATTACAACAATTTACTGAAGTTATTTCTACACTTGCAGTGAAAATATTGGCCCAAATTTGTAGCAAACTTGCAGGAAGCTGCCTCAAGGTGCTTTCTGCGGCAGCCGATCCAATGCCAGGGGTTTGCTCCCGTCCTGTCCACTGAATTTGATGGGTGGAGTTGACAGTTTAAATTAATTCATAATTCACAACCATCATGAAATAACTTATTAAATAATGAAATAATTATATCTATATATTAGTTTTCAAATTAAAATAAATACATTTAATTGAGGCACATATCTATATTTAATAAACGATTCTTGCATTTCCAGTAAAAAAATAGATATTTATTTATTGTAATTTGGCATTCTTCACTCTCCATATGTATGTGGTGGCAGATGAAGAAATTAAAGCTTAGAAAAGACATGCATAGCAAACATAGAAACATGTTTTATCCGATTTCACAGAAGAGATTACAAAGTTATACAAACTCATTCCTAAAAGAAATCAGCCAAATTGGTGGGTTTTTTTTGTTGTAATTGTGTATTCTTTCCATTATAAAGTACATAAAGTTGTGAAAACACTGTTTTACTCGTGTTGCTTCGGTTTATTTGGCTTTCATTTTAAAAAGGGCTTCAGTTACATAGTCCAAAGTCACATAGTCCAAATCAGGAGGTTCCTCTTTACTTTTTAATTAGTTGGGTAGATATGGCTACCGTACTGGTATTAAGGTACCTTGAGGTGCTAAAATGTTACAATTACAGAACCAACCTGGTTTCTGCCACATAGTTTAAAGGTACTTCTACTGAAATACACAAGAAGCTGATCTTGTGATTAAAGTCATGCGCCTTCCCAAACTTTAGCTGCACACTGCTGATTAACTGGCTTAAAGAGGGTTAATGCACTTTTCTACGAATTCAAAAAATAAAACACAAATTGAATTGTAAATATTTCAAAGAGTTATGGTCTTAAAGAAACACATTCCAAATCTAATTACTGCTAACTGTTTATAAACTAGAGTTAGCAACTTAGCAGCAGATTGTACACTTTACCAGAGCAGTTAGCTCTACCAATGAATCAGCTAGTAGCTATTTATTAGTTGGTGTGTAAACTGTAAAACAATTTTGTTTTTTGCTTTGGTAAACTTTAATGGCCAATTACATAGATTTTAACAAGCAATTTAGGAATTACTGTATTCACTTTCTCTTTTTTATTTATTTTTTAATTACATACAGAAGTCCCAAGCCCAAATTTAGCATTGTTTTTGTGGAAGGCCGGTAAATCTGACACACACACATGCGCGTGTGTGTGTGTCAGATTTACAGCGCACACACACACACACACACACTGTCTGGAAAAGACTCAGCAAAGCTATTCAAGGCTAAAAAAGCATCTCTTAATAGATTTTCACTGCTATTTTTTTAGGTAGTAAACTTGCATGACCTGAACATTTCTGTATAACGGAAAATGTCAGAAACCAAATTCCTACTTTCATTGATTCAAGTATTTTTGGTACATTTGGTACCCCATACAATAAAAAGGGAAAACTAAGATTTCTGTCCTCAAATGTCCAACTGATTGACCACAATCAATAATAAATCCTACACACTTCAAATATTAAGCATCATTTACGAAAAAAAACAGACAAAACACATGACGGATTAATCTGTTTTCTATATGTTGAAAGAGATTTATTCATAAAACAAAAAGTAGAACTCTTGATAAGTGTGTTTAAATTAATTGGCACGGTTTGTTTTCTTCACTCACAGCCATGCTGATCTATTATAAAACTAAACCATCCCGTAAGATTAATATCTGAACAACCTCCTCTTCCTCGGTAATAGCAAATCTTTTTACAGGAACTTCGTACGAGTTTCTGCTTTTGTTCTCACTGTAAATCTACCGGCTGCTCTCTCCTCCATTAATCCACGTTACGTATGACTTTGCCCTTCGTCCTCCGCCTCCTAACCTCACCGGCTGAACGTCTCCTCTCGTCGTGAACAAGATACAGTTTCCCCGAAAACAAACCCTTAGACAGCCTGTCCTAAATATCCCACAGGTCAGTCCCGAACAGAAAGGACACTTGACGCCTTCCCAGGCAGCCTTACCTTGCTGTTTGGTAACCGCTGAGCCTGGCCTCGCGGACCAATGAAGTGCTTCCGTTCTGGTGCCGCAGATCAAAAAGGGACAGCGGAGCTTTTTTTACTCCTCTTTCGCGGCCTCTGCTCCGTGAGTAGCGCCATCGTCTGGACAAGTTGAGCAGTACACTATTAGAGAATTCCGCGAAGGAATATTATTCCCTCATTTTGACTTTATGTCCAGCTTTACTATAACAATAATGCGTACTATCGAATAAAGAAACATAGTTTGATGACTACAAAAACGAATTATCAATAAATTTATCAATAAATAAAAAAGAAAAAACAAAACCTATTTATCTGTCACTCTGTAGGTGTGTGTGTGTGTGTGTGTGTGAATGTGTGCGTGGGTGTGTGTGTGTTTGCTCAAAAGTCAAACCCTATAGGTGAAGCTGTCTTTGGACATATTCATCTGTGCTGTTCAGTGGTGGGAAGTAACGAAGTACAAGTACTTCGTTACTGTACGTAAGTACAATTTTCGTGTATCTGTACTTTACTTAAGTAGATTTAATAATGG
>CAEGAF010028806.1:0-34400 GCA_903067075.1 Micropoecilia bifurca | reverse complement strand
TTTGTCTGTGTGTTGTTGTGTGTCATGTTCTGTAGTTTATGTTTTCTTTTTTTTTTTTTGTCTTGGTTTTTTTTGGTGGTGGGTTTTTTCCCCCCCCCCCCCCCCACCTAACCCCCCCCCCCCCCAAAACCATATGTATGTGGCAAAACCATATGTATGTGGCAAAGTGTGTAGCCTCACCTAGCTGTCCCCTGCTGCGGCGCACCATTTCCTGCCTGGCACCGATGCTGCCCAGTATGGCCTCCTCCAGCTTGGCCTTCATGTCTTTGGACTTCTTAAACGTTAAGCTGTTCATGCGCTCGAATGCCTTCTTTCCCTGCATGGTGAACACAACATGGGCCTTGTTTCCATGGAGAGCACGGTGAGTGAGAGGACAGAGAGCACACAGTGCGGGAAGTTACTTGCAGAACAGAACCAGCAAGCAAAGCAAGTTAGTAGCTAAAGCACACAGAAAGAAGAGCAAGCAGCAAAGATGCAGCACAGCAGGACGTTTATCTAAAGCAAAACCAGAAACCAAACAGAAAACTGAAACACAAAAGCAGCAGATGATCATTTTAATCACCACAGTGGACAAAGCATGATGATGCTTTTGTTTATCATGTTTTGAAAAATGTAGAATGGTCTTTCACAAGAATACTGGAAAAGCAGCTGTTGTCTACTATTGCTTATGTTGTGGGATCTGTGTTGCACAAACTAGTATAAGTATTAGTGTGTCACGTTTGTCGTGTCACTGGTATGACGCTTTGTTTGGCGCCGGGATTTAACCCAGACAGTGGCGTACCGCTGAGTGGAAACCATGCATTGGGATATAAAAAAATTGATTGGTTGTATGGTGATGAAATCTGGTTTTCATTCAGTATTTCCGCAGGACAATCAAAAAATTAACCTCATTCCATGGACATCTCAGCCCTCACATATAAATCCTACAGAAAACTTGAGGGGTGGGTTGAATAGACACATGTACAAGAGAGGAACCAGAAATATCTAGAGAAATTGTGCAAACAGCTATAGTCAAAGATCTCTCTCTGTATGCTTTAAACTTTTAGATTACATGGTGTCCTATTGGAAAAAGTGTGGTGAATAAAAATCTTGCAGCCGCAGTACCAGCAAAAGTAACACCAGTTGTTATTAATATTTGTTTCCCAGCATGTTTTTTCCTGACCAAATAAATGTACATAAATTACACTTTGCTAGATATTTCATGGCAAGTATGTCCTACTGCAACAAATTACTCATATGATTCGGGGCTTTTCTTAACCATCTTTAGAAAAGTAAATCTATTCATCTCATCAGGGATGCTACCTTGTACTCAAAGCAAGACACACAGAGGTAGAGGAGATCCAGCAGGCGGTTGAGCTGAGACACAGACAGATCTGTAAACCATTTCTGCAGCACCAGCTCGTCTGCGTTCTTCAAAACCCAGAGCAGACAGATCAGCAGACTGCGGCTCGACTCGGCCGAGAAGCTCCCATGCTGGCGACCCGTCTGGAGGTTTCCCAGATCAAATCACAGGGAGGAAAAACGACAACAGATGGGCACAAAATGTGGTCAGACACTTTAATTAACTTATACTGACTCGTTATGTCGCATAGCGAGCAGCAAACTACCTGCGAGTTCAGCAAAAAGCTACTTGGTCGGGACATTGGAGATGCGGTGGAGGTGCCGGCTATTGCCATGGCAACAGTCTGACTGATCATACTGTTGCCCTCTCCTTCTGCTTCTTCTCCCCCGCTACCCACAGCCGTACCTTGGGGACAGCCGGGCCGACCCCACTGATTGTGCGACTCTGATGTTATAAAAAGAAAAGAATTACAATTGATAAAAAAAAGTATCATATATAACAATACAGAAAAATCCATTATAATTCTAAAAACAGAATTTAAAAGCAAACGCACAATTTTTGTTAAACCTTGGTGGATACAAAAGTAAACAGTTTAAAAATAGCAAAAAACATGAGAAAAGGAAGGTTAGAGATTAGCAGGGAACATGATGTCAGGGGGAGTCATGCTTTGAAGCTCAACTGATAACAACACGGCTTTTTCTGTTTCATCCCTGCAGTCATGAATTTAGAGAATGTTTCATGCTGTCATGAGTTCACATAATTATTCTTAAATGAAAACTCCTGAACTCTACCTGTAAAATCATGGAGCTGCGGCAGCGTTTCCATAACGATTCCGATAAGAGGCAGGTAGAGCATAGCGACCCGAGCCTTGACCTCTGTGTCAGCATAACGAGGATCAGAGTCATGGCTTGACAGGAGGTTGTGAACAACGCTCACCACTTTCTTATGGAGGCCAAACATTCTGCAGTCAAACATTTAAACGAAGAGAACATGAGTGTAGAGAATAAACAGAATCTATCTATTTTTATATCACCTTTACGGACATACTAACCCCTCATTGTCTGGGTCCAATATAACAGAAAGCTCAGAGAGCACGAGCCCAGCCAGGTAATGTTGCTCTCTGAATGGGATAGAAAGCTCAAACATGTTGGCTATCTTTTGGTCTTGGACGTGAGTGGAAAACCCAGAGCTCTGCTTAAGAAAAAGGCAACAATTATTATATGATTTGAGGCCAGTCAGACAGCAACTACCATAGTTTAAGTTTATGAAATTCAGAGTATCTGGCATTTGAGTGTTTCTGACTGACCTGTGAGGTTGCTGAGGACACTGATGGTGAAGGCGAGGCAGGTGGGGTTAGCAGACTGCAGGGCAGATTCAGGGTGACGTAGTGTTCATGACTACAAACGATTCTTAGAAAATCCAGCCGTAAGGATTCCAGAGTTGGGTTCTGCAAAGCATAGAGCTTTGTCGACACCTAAACAAAGAAAATTGAGAACAGGAATATAAATCTTCCAGCATGGTGAAGTACGTTATTTAAGATAAAAAGAATTGGAACATATGTAGTCAAAAGTTAATGTAATATCTGGAACTGTGATCTTTCTTAAATATATTCAAAATGTGCAACAGAAATTTGATGGTCAGACTGTTTTCATGTTAGATTTTCATGTGTGTCTGCATTTAAATTTCCAGTTCTCAAACTATTTCTAGATTATTTTAAAGTAAAAACACAGACAAAATTACTCTGGATTTGAATATATTGCTACTACAGTCAGGTTTGAAAACAGCAACCTGTGAAAGCAGGAGACCATAGGGAAGAAAAGAATGGATGGAAAAATGAACTGGGAGAGAGATAAATTGTTAAACAAATGGCAAGCCAAAGTAGGAATTAATTGATGGATGGATAGATAGATGGGTGAAGTAACACCTCACCTGTTTCCAATATGTCTTGATTAATGTGAAGACAAAGCCTCTGTCCATGACTGACAGCAAATCATTGAGGAAGAAGGCCAGGCTAGTGTTTATCCTCTCCACCAACTCCAGATCCTGAAAACATGACAAGTACAAACATATTTTTTTATCTTAATTCATAAACAGTTGTAGGGTGTAATTATAGGGCCACCTACATTTGTTAGCAAAAAAACCCCAAACCAAACAAATATCAAAATTTCAATTATCTCTCTTACTTCCTTGTGTAGGCAGGAAGTCTCTGAGTAACTAACTGTTGAAAAACAAAATCCTCCAAATTCCCTAGTTGATATCTCAAGAAACCCTACTTCTTGAAATATCAGCCGATATCACCAGAAGGTCTTCACTTGCCTTCTGGAAACGAGAGACGATGTCTCCAGCAATGGTGCTGACCAGCGCTGTGATGTCATCCATAAAGCGCTCAGGAAATCGGTTTTTCCTTGGCGACTCCAAGCGCTCGGTAAAGTAAAGGTGGTGGATAATGCTCTTTACCTGTGGTGTTGGTTTTTGGTGAGATAACATATGACACTGTCATGTTTTTGCAAAAGGTAGTAATGAGAAAAAACATGCCATGCACAAATAATCTCCTACCATCAGTTCAAAGAAAAACCAGGCCTGTTGCAGAGCGCCTTCCCGAACACTTCCACTGCTCACCACCCACTGCAGGGCCAACTCCTCGTGAAAGAGCTGGGTGGCAAATTTGAAACATAAACATCGAGAGATGGAGGGGAGAGACAAGGACGGAGAAGGATGCAACGAGCAACAGAACCTGAAAAAGTACAGCAGTTTTTTTCTGGCATAGATTTGTAGTGTTCCCTCCGCTAGAGAAGATGTGAAAAAAGCCTTAAAATAAATACATCTTTCAGGTTCAAATTGTAAAGACCTGAAAAATCAAAATAGTGCTTGATTAGTAACTGCTTTGTGTGCTAGAGGTGAGCTCACATGTGATTGAGGCCAATCAGAATGCCACATTTAAAACTCTGGAGCCAGTCAGGTTTAAAACATTGACACAATAAAACAAAATAAAATAAAAACTGTTCAACTATAATAAAATAGTATCAGGATAACAAATTGCGGATGTATCTTTATGTTTAGTCCCCATCACAGAGTTTGAGTGGCTGCTTATTTTCCCTTTTAACTCAGTTATGTTGATGTAAAGGCTCTGAAATGGCTCTAGAAACAGCCTGAATCAAAAATCTGAACCTCTCTAGTAGAAAATCATTGTGTGTTGCTGTGGACCTGTCCCCTCTTATAAAAGGTTTTGAAAACCTTTGTGCATGTATTACTTTTAAGGCTCTTTAAACACATTTTACCATACCTGCTATAAATATAGAGGGCACTAAAATACATGTAAAATAACATTTTGAAATTTAAGCACTTGATAAAGACTTTGATCAAACCTAACTTGCTAAAATTCTACATTCTGTAAAACACATAAGCAAAGGAATCATCCAGAAGGCATCTGAAGGTTTGGTGCTAACTAAAAAAATTGTTCAATATTTTCATTTCAGAAAATAGTTTTTAAACAGAGAGACTAAATAACCAAAGAATAATGATTGCTAAAATAAAATCTAGTTTCTATTTAGTCTACAGTATTTTACAGTGACACCTGACAATGCTATTTGAAAAGTTTTTATTGCTAACAAATTCCTACAAATGAATATTCTCTACTGTAGATTAAACACTAATATTCAGTGTAGTCTGGCTAACACACCAACTTTTGCCTGGCAAGTCTTCCCTAATTGTGTTCAGAAAGACGAAAACGAGACAGAAAATATACTGTAACTAATTGTTAAACCTAAGAAATGTTGGACTGTAGATTACACAACCTGACAGAATTTCTTTTCATCTCAAACAGAAAAAAAAATCAAAGTATCAAACGGCTTTAGAAAAATTTTCTATACAATATTTATACATTTGCAAAAAAAAAAAGAAAGAAGCAAAAACAAAACAATGCAGAGATTGTTCTGACTGGGAAGACTTCCCAGACAATGTGAACACCTCACAGTCAGCTTTAGCCAGACTAAAAAAAAAAAGTAAAACATTCAAACCCTCTTAAAATATCAATAAAAGGCAAAAGTATTGTTATACAGCATTCAACAAAAACAACACAAAAACCAAATACGACATCAACCAATCCAGAGGCACACATCCACAGACAGAACAGGTGAGGAGGCGGAGACAAGGAGGGCGGGATTGGCTCCTCCCCCAGTGCAAGTGGCTCTACCTTTTTAGTGGGTAACCGTCCTGTTAAAGTTTGCAAGAAACTGGCGCTCTCAGTGTGCGAAGACATGCGATTGCCACAGCGCTCCATGGCCTATGGGTGGGATGAATGGAACGGTGACAGCAAGATTAGTGGAGGAGCAACAAAAGTGTGGGGCCATTCCTCAGCACGTGAGCCACTGGGACCGTGTGCTGGGTCACGCATTCCCCACATATACATGCGCAAAACACACTTTTTTTTGTGATTGTGTTGCTTTTCAGACATGAGGACACAAAACAATTAAGACACAGGACGGGACCATAACACCTAAATGTTGTGCCACTAAGCAAGAGGAACATTGGCTTGAATGCCCTACAGTAGAAATGCAAAATGGCTGCATACAAGTGTTTAAGTGACAGATTTTTCTCATGTAGTCATTGTGATGCACCATTCTGCATCCCTCTAGGTTATTACAAGAATGAATAGACATTAAAATGACAAACACTGACACACTAGCCTACAATGTCTGGAGTTTATTTTACTTCAGCAGTGCATTTCAAAAGTAGTCATGCCCCTTGTACTTTTCAACATTTGGTGACATTATAACCACAAACTTCAATGTATTTCTTTGCTTTTTATGTTACTGATTAACACAGAATAATGTGTAATTGTGACATGGATGTGGGTTCAAGACTGCCCTTTATTTATCACTATTCCCACGTCATGATGCTGCCAACACCATGTTTCACAGTGGTAATTGTGTATCAAGGGTGATGTGCAGTGTTAATGACTAATACTAAAAACACAAGCCCTTAGACTTAGACCCATACTTAATTATCTGGCCATTTGAATTTAGTCATTTGGCAGGTTTCTATATTCATTTTTCATTTTTCTATGGTTTGCCTTTGTGAAGCACTTTCTAGTAACTTCCTGTGAAAATTGCTAGGAAAACAATGTAATGACTTGAGGTACTATGTTACTATGGAAACATAGTATTTTGCTATCTTAGTTCACATGTTTATGAAAGCAAACCATCCGGATTTTAAAAAATGCACCAAAGGACTTTCCTGGTGAACATTGCATTGTGTTTTTATGCCAGCAGTTTGTAATTAGTAGCGAAAGCCACACAAGTGATGGTCATTGCTTCATATGGACAGAAATGATTGGGCCAAGACAAGAGCACAGACCTGGAAAGTAAACAAACTTGAAAGTCCTCTGTGCTACATTTCTGTTGTGCACATTTGTGCTAATATTATAACTGCAAAACCATTATGGATGTCAAGAGCGGCTCATTTGTTTCACAATGTGATATTTCAAATTTTGGAATGGCGTCAGCAAACGTGAGCTGCTAGGTGAAGGAGACCAGGCGTCGCCTTGATCCATAAGAGAGCAACTGGCAGGAGAATCGCAAAGCAGAAAACTGCAAATCAAGTACAATTCCAGCACAATTAGTACTTCCAGCTCTGCCTGAAGTCCGAAAGATGTACATTTCCTGTAGTAGGTTGGATTAAGCCTGGTCTGTATTCACAACAGAAGCAAGCCACACCAGAGCTCATTTGAGTTGAGTGTATTCACACCTGCCCAAAAGGTCCAAACCAATGGGGGACATGACCTGTGGTTCGTTTAAAGCAGACCAAATGTGTCAGGTGTGAATACACCATTGACAAAATGGCAGGGCACTGAATGGTGCTTCACCAACGCCTGCAAGGTCTATTGTCTCACACCTCAAGACCTTTCTCAAATGTTGCTATGTTTGGGAAGAGAGGTGGGTGCCAAGGCACCAACAACAGTCCAATTGGAGGCAGCTGCCCAACTGACCCCTATTGTCCCACCAGTATGTCGCTTTACGTATTTGTGGCATATTATTGGAATTTTGGGTTGTGGGTTCTTGGAATGTCGAAAGCTTGTGATATTGTTTATAATCTAATAGTGCTTTGAAATATTCCAATGCTATGCTCTGGACTGTCTGTTGTATACCTCAGTCTTCATGATGCCATTTGGTCACTAATGTTTTCTAGCAAATGTCTAAGGTTTTTACAGAACAGCTGCATTTATACAGAGATTAAATTATATCCTGGTGGACAGGTGTTAAATAATTTGGTGACTACTGAAAGCAAGAGGTTGCACTGGGTTTAATTTGGAGCATCAGAGTAAAGAGGGATAAAATACAGTGATGTTTGTGGTTATGTATGATAAATTGTGGAAAAGTTAAAGGGTATGAATCATTTTCTGAGGCAAATTTAGTGGGTAAAATACAGTACTTATAATTTCATAAACAAACACAATACTACCTTGGGAGTCTTATTAGGTTAATATTTTAAGTAACAATGCCTATGTCATATAAAACCTGGAATGAAACAGGACTAAATCTTAAATGAAAATGTGTGGCAAGAAGCTCACATGAACTGATACACATTCACACTCACCAATACAAAAATCTTAATAGATAAAGTGAATAGAAAATATAGGGTGAGTCGAGTCATGCAGGTGAAGGAAAGGAGACAGAGAACGGACAACAAATTGGCATGACCATTGAGATAAATTCTAACACTACTCTTTTTCTTCCCCATCAAAAAAAACAATGTGAATGAAATCTTTATAGTTGGAAGATCATGTTTCTGTTAAATTTTTGGGCAATGTCAAATTATTGTGTTAAAACCTATGATGAAACATGAAAAGAAAGAAATGGAGAATTCTAGTCAAAATTGGCTTTTGGATATCTGAGTCTACATGATTTTCATGCAAGTAAAAGAAGAAAAAGAGAGGCATTAGATGTGAGAAGCAAAGACTGTTGACATCTGAAACCTTTTTCATAATTGACGGTATCATGAGTCTTCAGTGATCCGATCACAATTCATCAAATTAACAATTTGTCTCACTTGTTATTGTTAGCCTTTTCTAAAATGAATGGTTAAACAAAAATAATTCCTTCATATTTTTATTGGAATAATTCATACTTTCCACACTAAAAAAAGAATAAGTTTTCCTTTTTTACTTCATTAGTGGGTGATAGTTTGTTCATTTTCAGCAAGTAGCACAAAAATTACAATATTTATATCTAATATGTTGAACTTAATTTTTTATGTGGCAAAACAGGCACATGAATGCAAAAACTTTGTTAAAATAAAATGTCTATGTATGGAACACAAATATTTTTCTGTTATAATAACCCAATGTAACCATGGATGTATAAAATGTGTTTTATGTATCCAGTAAGATGTTAGTAGAGAATCTACATCACATTAATACAACTAAAATAATCTCAACACTTTGAATATGGTCTGATTTCAAGTCTTGAGACGTCAATTCATTGTCGGATCACTGAAAACAAATATTAATGCCATTTTTGAACAAGGTCTAGGATGAAAGGGAGGTCATGGAGGCGGCTGTGACTCCCATGAGTGAAATCATGGAAGGATTGTGGTTTAAAGATTAGGAAAATGCTGTAATATTCTAAAGTATTGGTCTTTTATGTCACTTTTAAACATTATACATGACTTTTTTTATGGAGTGCCAAAAGTGTCACAATGTCATAAATGAACATTTAAATGAGTAAATAATTGTAATTTTAAGAAAAATAACAATCCTGAAAATAATAAATACATAAATAAGTATATAATAAATAATGTAGCTAATTCCATATAAAATTAAATCACTAAAGTTAGAAACCATCCTATGTTTCTAGGCTATTGCTGCAGTGAGCCATGAAGGTCAGTGTGATTTTCATTTAGATTCTTCACATCTGATTTAGTCATTTGCACAGAATGTTAACTTTACACCAGCTATATTAGAACAAAGCAGTACTGACTACCTCCACTGCATTTGATGAGTAAAACAAACATAAAAGCATTAGTTCATAATGTCTTATAATGTATGACCATGAAATACTTACAGGGATTCTGCAAATTTCAAGAAGTTTAACTGAAGTCTTTGAGTCCATTTTTAAAATCCTTTAAATTCTAGACCTATATGCCTTATATTGTATCATTAATTTTTTTGTAATTATTTAGAATAATTATAAACTTTATAGGCCAAGCTTGTACGCACAAACAAGGAACATAACATGACTTCCATGTTGCTCTCAATGTATGGACATTTTCAATATAAATATATAAAATTTCAAGGTAAATAACTTTTTTGTTTTGTTCTGTTCTTGTAAATCATACTACAGTCTTTGCAAACTTGAATAACTGTTTTTAATAAAAATACCATAACTGTGGTAATTGTGGGCATTAGGGAACCGAAAATCAAAATCTATGAAGACTTAACACCATCTCTAAGTCATAAGAATATGACAGCCTGTTTTAATATTTCAATCACCAAATATATGTTAATATGATTTAAAACGCACAGTGGAAACTGTCTTCATAATACCATGCAAAAGCTAACATCCACAATCTACCTTATTTTGGCTCTTGGACGTACAGCCAATCAGAACCAAGGAAAACAAATGGCGCTGCTGGATTGGCTGCTTTGCAAATGCCAGCTAAGGATCTCCAGTAGCATTGCTGCAAGGTATTTTACTTTATCCGGTTCTATTTTCTTTGGAACATTTTACACATGTTTTAGCTATTCATTCATGGCACTTTTGGATCTCTACAATTTTAGTCTCCTTAGTTTTGTCATATGTAACAAACAGTGGTTGACAATGAAAATAATGTGACTTAAGAATATTGTAAGCATTTTATAACAGAGTTTGAAACTACAATGCATGTATCAGCACTTTTCTGTGACCATCAGCAACAACAATAGACCAAAACTTCAAATATTCCAGTATCCATTCAGTGTGAATAAGGTTGTTCTTGTAGTGAGGCAAAGTGAAGGACGGGGCATTCATAAAACCACCTGCATGGTTTCTGGAGCGGACCCAGGGCTGGATCCCCAGGGGGCACTACAGCCCATGGTGTGCACCCACGAGTTGGAGCGGTCTAAGCCCTATGGGTGCCAAGGTCAAAGGACGCAAGGCAGGCAGGAGGCAAGGGAACAAGCGAGCAGCACGGTGGGGAAGGAGGAGGGAAGGAATAATGACAAGTTAAAGAGTTTCAAAAGTCATGACTGCCGGAAGATGCCAAAGACCCCCCAAAAAGGTTAGCTGTCAGTAAATTAAGATTAAAATCATCACCACAGAGAAGCAAGGCTGAAATGTTCTTCATATCCCTTTCACTAAGAGCACAAATAAAATGAGGTTTAGTTAAATATTAGCAGAAAGGGGGAGATTTATCAATAAAGGGCTGCATCCATCATATAATGGTTACAAGAAAGCAAGACTGTTAAAAAAGCACATTCAATCATTCACTCACTGAGTAGTAAAAAAAAAGGTTTAAAGTGGAAAATCTCAAATTATACAAGTCAAAATGCATGAGAACAGATAAATACAATGAAACAAAATACCAAAGAAATCCAATAAAAACATGAATGGAACCATTTGTCATTGCTTTGAAAATGTCACTGACCATATTTACTGATACGTGTGAAAGAAGAGGCTCTGTAAGCTTTTTAGATGCATCTGTCAGTGATCTGTCCAGGTTGTTGTTACAACGATTAGAGATAAGATGTTCAATTTTATGTTTGCGGATTAGCAATACAGTTCACATGGTGACAACATCCCAGCTGGATCATGGTGCACATGGAAGCCTCAGCGTCATGTAGCTTAGGAAGTATAGGTCCCTTTCTCCTACCTTTAGGGGTCAAGGTTACTTCCCTAATCAATGAGTTATTAGATTGTAAAAATGCTAAGTAATCAACCATAGTATTCAGCAGCAATGTAACATTTTTATTAAGGGTTCCTCCTCTACACGGTCTAAGAAACCTGAAATATGAAAGAACTTAAAGCCATTTTTGACCCTCTTACCTTGCTTCCGATTATGGAGCGAACTTCATCGTCGGGAGAGGTGGGCGTACCGGATATGTCAGGGTTGCTGTTGCTCAGGCTACGGGAGCGACTGAGGTTGAGGCTGGCTGGTCGAACAGCTGAGCGAGCCATGGTGGCGTAGTGAACCGAACCGCCCAACCCTCCAGGACCTACGACATAGCACAAAGGGAGACATTGGATATGACGAGTAGAGTGTGTGAGGAGGTGGCACCACAGCAAACCATAAGGCTGCAAGTCTATAAATTCTAATAAAGCTCCATAGACATTTTTCACGTCAATAATCCATACTTTCCATCACTTAAATCTACAAAGAAAATGGGGTTTTATGCAAAATCAACTTATTTTGACATCTGGTGGAACTGCAAGTCTACTGAGATTATTATACAAACTACAAAGAGCAGTTCTCAATGGCATAAAGACAAATTGTGATGATATGATGAAAGGGGAGCGTCAGAAAGGTTAGGAAGTTCTGAAAGAGACAGAAGCTAATTTCAAGGATTAAGGTACAGCTATGATATAAAGTCAATTTTCTTTTAACTTGTTTTAAATATATACAGCAATTTTATAATAAGGTCACACTGACTGTGGTATAAAATGGAACTGTTTGCTTGGAAAATACATAATATCCCCATTTAAAACATTTTAAATACAAATAAAGAAATTTTCCAAGGAACCTATGACGCATATACATTTAAATATGAAAGAAAAACAATATTTCAAACAAAGTTGATCAGGAGGAAACTGTCAAAAACAAGTGGATGGGTTGATGAATTTTTCGCTTTTTTTCCAGAGAACTTGATATGTAGTCGGATTTAAAAATGTATTAAAAAATAGAAAAAATATATCAAAATTAAAATAGTCTTAGGTGAAGAGATGACGATATTTACGTGAAAAACTGCATATTATATTGTAGAGTAATGGATCATATATACCTGTTAAAGATGAGTTGTTGTCTGTGTTGGGCAGGCAGAAGACAAAATGGATGTGGAAGGAGGGAAAAAGTCAATAGGTAAAAAAAAAAAAGAAGAAATGGAAGAGAAATTAAGGCAGGCGGGTCTGGTAAAAGACGAGTAGTGAGGGTGAGCTGGAAAATCAATCCAGTTAACAAAACAAGGGGAAAAAAAGATCAGGATAAGGAAGGCGTAAAATTAAAAGTGTTGGCTGTAAAATACCTGGTGATGGCGAGTTGGGATCTGTGCTGGGTAAGCGGAAGACGTAATGGATGTAAGAGGACAGCAGGCTGTTGCGGCCATGCATGTCCTGGCTGGTGTCCAGGTACTTGTGAAGTCGGTTCACTACAGACGCCATTACCTCGAAGGACGCTTGACCTAGATTCACTGAAACACATAAAACATTAGAGCTTTCACTGTGAAACCGAATGCACCGAAACAGAAAAGTACCATTCATTCAACGTGTCCGTCTCTTTCACTGCTCAGAACACGTGTAATCCAGAATCATACCGATCTGTCCAGCGATGACTGGGGGCCGAACTACGAGCAGCACCAGTTTGTCAAGAAGAAGGTGAAGGAATCGAACCACCGGCTCCAGCTGAGCAGAGTTGAGTGCTGCGATGCTGGACTTCAGCTCGGTCTCAAGGTTGTTTTCCATGATGCGCATATCTCCAATCCTGACCGGAAACACATGCTCATCCAGGGCATGCACCAAGGCAAAAAACTTATCCAGGTACTGGTCCTGGAAAAAGAGGTGGGTACAAGCATAAGAAATGTTTTGCTGATGTATTGGTAATAAATTGACAAAAAAAAGATAATGAAAAAAAGGAAAAAACATTATTGGTGAAGATGCACCAATAATTACACAATTTATTGTTTGGCTATTTTTAATTGGTGATTCTCCAGATGGAATATAAAAATCGGATGTTTTTTCCAATCAGTGAATGCACCGTACCTGAAGCTTAACCAAACTGTGAAAACAGCATCCTACAGTGTGGAAGTGGTGACTGAGGTTGTCACTCTCATAGACTGGTTGACTTTTAATCTACTGTAAAAAAAATGTGTAATATAATCTTTGGGGTGTTTTTCATGAATCATTGTTTCAATTCCACAATAAAGTAGAAATAAAGTATTTTGTAATTTATAGAAGAGAAAATAGGGGAAAAAAATAGAATCAACAGGTCAGAGCTTTACAAACTTCCTGTTCAAAATTTCTGACTAGTGCTTCTCAAATTGTACCTGAAACAACTTAAATACAAGTTGCACAATAATCTCCATGTTTTAAAGTTGGCTTGAGTGAAAACAGAAAAATGAACTTTACCACAAGAACACGTGGGAATCTAACAACTCCAATCTCTCCCAAGAGCAGTGATTTATGAGCACATTAGCTGCAGTAGGGCTTCTAAGCCCCACAGTCAAGTCTCCAAACAGCAGCTGATGCGGAGATGGAGTAGACCTCAGTAAAATGCTGGCAAGGTAACACTTAGCTATTATTAAAGTAGTATTGGGAAGGAATTATGGAGTTAAAATGGAAAAACAAGACTTCAATTTCTTTTTAATTCAAAATGATTACCGATGCCAAAGTTATGCCAGCAAACAAAGAAGTAGTTCTTTATTCATAGGAGTTATTTTATTTTATATATTATTTTACTTATTAATAACCTATATCAAAATATAAGCAGATAAAACAAGCAAATGAGGGAGTGAGAGAGTTAATCTGAAAAAGTTACTAAACTCTACTAGATTTTCTGAAGGTGCAACATGAAGTAATTTTACCTGTGTGTGGATAGTTGAAACAGCCGCCAGTTCCACATTAAAGACTCCTCGATGGTTGTCTACCCACTTCATTCCTGGGAGGGGAACCTGAAATATAACAGAAAAAATATTGGGATGGGAAAGAGTGAACAAATGAGATCTGTCCTTTCTATAAGAGATTATAGCTGAAGGCCAGTCAAAGGTACCTAACATTACGCAGCTAAAAATAAAGTCTTGATGGAGATTATTAGAGATCTGTATCATTTCTTTTTAAGGAATTTTAATATTTATGCACTTTCTCACTTTTTAAAGATTTACACATATTTACAAAAAAAACTCTGATGAAAGAAGATATAAAATAATATCTATTAAAGAGGTTAACTTTACCCTTTAACTGGAATTGGCTAACATCACATAGATTATGTTCATTTAATGTCACACTGACTGTGAGACGTGTAAACGTGCTATTACGTTTAACAGGACATTGCATACAACCTACTGTGTTTACCATATTTATATCTAATAAATAACACTATTTTAGCAGATCTTACATCTGGAGAGAGAACAGAGTAGGACTGTGGTGGCTTCTCAAGAGATACAGGCAGGCAGAAGTGTCCTGTTCTCAGACGGCCATTCTGTAACATGGGGATCCACTGAAGAAGGAAAACACACAAGGATTTTTTTCATCACTAGGTGTAAACTTGCACTCGTCCAAGCATGAGATCCGTGTTTTTAAAAGTACCGTTGTGGTTTCACCTACCGTGTAGCCCACAGGGGTCTCCAGTGGCGTGTTCTGCTTCTGCTGGCAGCTAACGTGGTAAAACGTGAAGAGAATGTGGTGGTGGTCTGACAGGGAGGCAGGCAACTTGATCTTCACTTCATCATGGAAGTCAGGGGATCTTCAGACATTAAGGACAAATGTTAAAATGTCTTTTAAAAATTCTTTGTTGGACATCGACATTGTCAACTTACAAAAATATCGTTAGTCAGTCATTCATTCATTTTTGACATTTATAGTGCTGTGGTAGAGAGGCCCTTGTTTGCTGCATGAATAAATTGACAAATTGCCAATATATCAAAAATCAATCGTCATACTCATTAACACAAAAGAAGAGTCAACAGCCTTTTACGTTGTGTGGCTGTAGCAGAAAGGACTTAGCAAGTTTTTCCAGGGGCCACTACTTTACTGGTCAACCCACAAATTAATTGTCTTAACAAATCTGTCATTTATATCCCAATCAATTTTATTTAAAGTCAACAAATAAATTGAGGTCGCTATGTGATGGAAAAAGACCAGTTATATAACAAGTCACAATTAACTTCTGCTGAATTCTTTAAGGTCCCAAAGGAGGAAACTCTCTGCAGGCCCAAGCTCAGAACCAACCAAACACTACAACAAGCTTTCAGTATCAACAAATACACTGGAACTGACTGGAAGGGAAATGTTTAAAAAGAGGTCATAGCTGGGCTCTCGTTTCTCATGGACAAAATTATTTCAGTTCAGAAAAAAAAGATTTTTATTGTTATTGCTGTTGAAAATTACTGGGCAGAACTTGGGTCAAACAGGCTTAAATACAGCAATAATTGAATAAACTTTTAAGATGTAATATTTTTTATTTAAAAAGAACCACACACTTCAGTTAAACAGTCTATTTCTTTGTCTGCTCTTCTTTGTTAAGCACTTTTTCAGGCTGTGATGAAGACACTGGGCGCAAATCAATCATGCTACTGCAATTAAAAATAAAAGGTTCTGAATCTTTTGAGATGAACACACTCACCTGTTGTGGTACACAACTGCAGTGTAGGCCTCTTTATAAAAATCTGCACAACTTGACTTCCCAAATATGACCTGAAGGATAAGAAGCAATAATGTCACAACAATAAGTATAAAAGCAAAGAGCTGTGCAAAAAAGCAAAATTCCCAATTTAACAACACTATCATAATTAATCAAATGTTACATTGTCTGGAGTGGCTTAACTATTGTTTTAGATAATGGCATACCGGCATTGCATTGCTTGGATCCTCTCCATTCATAAATTGCACTTTGACTGTGATGTTGCGAGCAGAGCCCTGCCGGTTGGCAAAGTTAAGACTCTGAGGGTTAACATACAGCAGATTCCTGAAAGGAAAGAATCCAGCATATTAAACAGTGATTTACACAGAGCCCAAGAGTCACCATAACTTTATTAAAGAAAAATGCATTTCAAGTAGGTAAGTTATGTAAAAATACTGGATTACAATTTTTATATGTTTTTTACAGTAAAATTATCTTGTTTTATTTTAATTTTCCTATCCAAAAAATTTACCCTAAAGACAAATACAACCCAGTATTTAGTTAACATTATTAGCAAAGACTATTTTGTTCAAAAAAGTGACAAGACTTTGTGCTAGCTTTTATTTTCAAGGAAAAATAGGCATTTTTAGGGAGTGCTTGACCCATTTATCTTAAAATGTAACAAAAGAATTCAAGAATTCATTGATGTAAGGCCAAAGGTCACACTGTTGCATAAGCCATTCTCTGATTGGAAAATACGGGAGGCTCGGCCAGTCAAAATGTCAATGTACAGTAGACAAATAATCCTCTGGAAATCATTCAGCTACATATCTACAAAGCAGAAAATAAAATATTTAACCTTGTATCTTTGTATCGACATTTGTTAGCTTGGACACTACTGTAATTTTCCTTTTTTCTCTGCCTACTTGACAAAAAAAAAACTTGTAACAATCAGTGGAAGCAAAACTAGAGCTTCAGTTGAGTCACAAAGGATGGTTGTGACCCAGTGGGGGAGAAGAAGGCGGCCTCTCTATAGGAAGTGTAAAATAGCTTGGGGTTTGTTGGCTAACCACAATCACGTAATCAGTCCTGGGGGGGATCGACCCACAGAGACAACAGCTGGAACCACAACCAAGTAAAGAGTGTGGGAATCTCTGTCTCATAACTAGATTTTACTTATTTTACTCTAAAATATTCCTCTTACATGAGCATCAGCCGTGGCTGCTTTGAAGTAGGTCATTGACCTCAAACTGCAGTAGACTTCGACATAATTTTGCTGTGGCAAAGTTAAGCTATCAATAAGCGTAAATAGAGTCAACCATGATTGGTCCATTCATCTCTTCAGATTCAGCTTAAGTTAATAAGTACACAAAGGAAAGTAAACTTTGCTTTGCCAGTACTTTTCGATGGAAAAAAAGCAACAATCAACATTTGAATTTGCAATGGGGCACGAGTGTGTGAACAGCTTGTCAGCTCCAGACACAAAGACTCCACTAGACCTACTTAAATTTAAGTTCTCAAGTCTTTTTGTTATACTAACCTTTATGGTCCAGTGGAAAATAATAAACTAGAACCAGATTTGAGCTGATGAAACAGATTCCTGGCACATTTATCCAGCTTTTGGTCGCCAGAAGAACAAGAAAAAAACGTTTTTAATCAATTCTTCATTACGACTGAGGTGATCCTCAAAATCACAAATAACACAAGAGCTCATAAAGATGGCTGTGCAGGATTTTAAGATGTACTGTCACTGCCAGAGTGCATAGCAGCAGAGCGCTGCAATAAATTAGTCAGTGCAGATAAACTATTTGGTTTGTGGCATCACTATGCCTGAGATTTAGGAATCCACCACTGGGGTTGTTTACGATATGGGGGTACAGAACTGCATTATTTTTTGCCCCAGCAGCTCGTGTCGCAGGCTGAAGCATCTCTGGAATCAGCTGCTTTCTGATGAACTTTGCCTCCCAGCACCAAAATGAATATAATAAAGTTTGACCACACAATGATGGTTATTGGTATGGGCAAAATTCAGGGTACCATTTCATCAGGGGGTGGCATGAACAATACGTTATTGCTACAGTCTAAGCACCAAAAGAAAATCTTTAAAAGATAGTTATTTGTGAAACCTTTACTTTATTATGAAAGCCAAAAATTGGTTTTGAGCAAAAAGCAAGGGGGCAAAGATTTTATCTCTTGCATTTTCTTAAAAATAAACAACAAAAATTGTTATATCCCAGTATAATCACAATTACTCCATTCAGCAGTGTGGTAAAAGATGCTTGGCCAACTCAAGCTTTAATTGACCAAATCAACCAATGAAACCACTCAAAAAGAGCACAAAATGACAAAATTTTCCTTTTACTATCTGCTATTTAAAAGTAAGCACACTGCATTGACTGTGGTTGAATGTTTTTAATAAAAAAAAAAACACTATTCCCTGCAGACATGTTCACTCCAAACAGGGACATCAAAAGGCAGATGCAGCATCCCGAATCTAAGCATCTGTCATTAATTAGCAATGGGTTTTTTTCTTGGTCTTCATGCATGTATACAAGCATAAGTGTGTCAGTGTGTAAGATAAATGAGTACCGCACATCACTTCTGATTACATTTCTTTTTCCTTATATTAGGTTATAAAAAAATTTAATTAAGTTTTGATGCAACTAGCAGCATAATGGATTTCTAGGTTTTTGCTTAAGTAAATGTATTAAAGTCAAAATATTTGACACCTGTCACAGAAAACAGTAGTATAAAAAGCATACTAATAAATAAAATGTCTTAAAACTAAGGGACTTGGTTAACTTAAAGAGATTATTGCCAATTAATTTACAAAAGTTCAAGATTAAGTGATAAAAAACCAGAAAGAAGTATGATTTGATTCAAAAGTAAAACTGTACATACTACTTTAAAATAAATGCCTTTTGGTGCATGGAGTAAAACTACAGAAAATTTGGATGAGGCGTTGAAAAAATGCTCACCTATAAATTAATTCAAAACACTTCATAAACTAAAAATGATTAAGGCTTATACACTTCTGAGACAATATTGAGGAGAATGACATGTTTTAAACTTAACATATTGTTAATTTAATGCATACAAGTATGAAAAAATATTTTATAATTATTGAGAAAATAGCAGGTTTACAAAAGACTTATTCTTCTTGCTCCCACTCGTTTAGGAAGTGTTTAAAGACAGTACGTTTGTGAATTATTGATTGATTGATAATAGCAATCAATCAGTAATTGATAGCTGTAAAATACATTCTAGCTCAAGTATAAATATAACTTAGCTAACTTTTAAATAAAAGAAATTAGACCATGGAATTCCAACCAAATTTTTTTTTTCACAAACAAAAATATCAAACTGTGGTGTTTTTTTTACAAAGGTTATCATGCAGCTCTTACACCCAAGACTGTCCTAATTATGTCCATCCGGTTGCACAAAATTTATTTAAAATGAAAATGCAGGCCACACAATAAAACCACAAACAAGTGTAGACCCCGTCCAAACTTTTCACACTAATTCATACCCAGAAGCACAGATGTAGAGTCTTCTCCCCTCGCCACAAAATAAAAAAGAGAGAAGCAGCAAAAGAGACAGAGGGAGAGTCTGGCTGGGCTGAATCAGCACCACGCTAAATCAAACCTAGGAGAATTAATTACAAACAACATTATCAATCTCAGTAAAGTGTGTGCAGGGTTATAAGGTTTGAGATTGATTAGGCTGACAATCCATCAAAAACAGAGATAGCCATTGTTGGCTTTCTGCTGATCAGCTAAAGTGCAGCAACCACAGATGGAGAGTAGGGTAGGGTGTGGTATACAGAGGGGATTGGGGTTAAATGGTTAGTAGAGAAGGGGTGGGGGGGACATGTCATTTGCACACTACTGTGATTTGTTTGTTTGGGAGAGGGAGGGCTCGAGGGGGATTTGGGAGGAGGTGGGAGACAAAGCTAAAAACATAGTAGGGTTTAATGATCAGCTAATCCCCCCCGCCTCTACAGTGGGTATATAACGCAGCACCGCCTGCTGCTCTCTGATCATTTTTAACAGTAAAGGAGACTTGGTGGTAAGCACAGGCAGGAAGAATAGAGTTAAAAAGTAGTGAAGGCAACATTAGAAACAGCTTCCACATTTAAGGATCGGAGGAGGAAAATCACAATGAAGCTGTTTTGCCTGTTTCTGCTGTTAGCTGGTTCGACTGCCGCGTTCCATCTGGACACCTCGCCCAGGAGGGAGCCCCCCACCCTGCCCTCAGAGGCTCTCACCACAGAGGCGACTCCAACCGAAGCAAAATCCCGCTTCGCCATGCTGGATGACGTCCGCCTCCTGGCCAACGGGCTCCTCCAACTCGGCCAGAGTTTGCGAGAGTTTGTCCACAAGACCAAAGCCCAAATCAATGACATCTTCCAAAAGCTCAACATTTTCGACCGCTCCTTTTACCAGCTCTCGGTGGTCACATCCGAAATCAAAGAGGAAGAGGAGGAACTCAAGAAGACCACCAATATCTTGAAGGTCAACAATGAGGAGATAAGAAACCTATCCATGGAAATCAACACCAAGATCAACACCATCCTGCAGGAGCGCACGCAGCTGCAGAGCAAAGTGGGAAGCCTGGAGGAGAGGCTGAAGGGATTGTCGGACAGTATGATCCCCGCAGACCAGCTCAGCGAAATCACAACCCTAAAGGTGAGGGGATAGAGATTATAAAACTCCACAAAAAGCTAAATTAAAAGCCTTTCTCTATAACTGGTTTCACTGAAATACATGTTGTGATACCAATGTGGATGTTCCATAAAACTTTAATGCTGAATGTTCAAAAGTAGGAGGTTGGTATGATTATAAATGAAGACATAACAGTAACAGAATACTATTCATAATGAAACTATTTTGGCATTGCATTTCACATTCCTAATACTTTTTATCAAAGTATTTCAGAATATCTATTTTTTTGTTCAACAGTTGGACATTAAATAACTTTTTTTTTAAATACCACATTAGAATTTTATTAATAATAATGTGAAAATTATGTATGAATCAAATATTTTCTAGGAAGTAATTGAAGCACAAGAGAAAACAATCACCAGCCTTCTAAAAGCAGTGAAGGAGCAGCATGATCAGCTGGACCACCAGAAAACCAAGATTAAGAATCTGGAGGAAAAGGTAGATGTGGAATATAAAGCAACCTACGCAACACATTGCATCTTGAAAAACATAATGTGGACAAATACTGTCAAGATGGAAAATACTTGTGTTTTTTATTCTCTGCAGCTTAGCTTCAACAGCTTCCAGCAAACTATTGATAAGACAATGGATTCAGACCATTCAGCCACTGACATGTTTCAATATCTGCAAATAAACTCCACTGGAACAGAAACACATGGTAACTGTCTAAAATGTGACATTAGATAAAAATATTGCTTAATTTTAGATTAACTGGTTATAATCTTTCTTCACTTATGAATATGTTGCAGATCTTCCTGCAGACTGCAGTGAGTTATTTACCAGAGGAGAAACAAAGAGTGGAGTCTATGCTGTCAAACCAAACCAATCTGAGCCATTTTATGCTTACTGTGAAATGAGTTCAGGTGAGTAAAACAGAAAACTTATTTTTACCTTTTATAGAGATATCTTAATATGATATAATATGGAACTGTACATTTCCGTTTTTCTTCTATAGATCAGGGTTTCACTGTCATTCAGCAAAGAGTTGATAGTACAGTGGATTTTGACCAAACATGGGAAATGTATCAAAAAGGCTTTGGAAACCTAGAGAGTGAGTACACTTGTAGAATCTGAGCGATTAGCCAGTTCTGCAGCTTTCCTCGTCACAATTAATACCAATCATGCTGCATTTCAAAGTGTTTTACATTTCAGAGACGTTTCTTTCATTTATAAGCAGTTCAGAATGGATCAATTTGTTGACTGTTGTTTCCTACAGATGACTTCTGGCTGGGCCTAAAGAAAATACACACCATCAGCCAACTGGGAAGTTACATCCTGCGAATTGACATGGAAGACTGGAAGGAGGAAAAGCATTGGGCTGAGTACAGCTTTTCATTGGAAGGTCCCTCCGAGGACTACACCCTTCACGTCAGCCACTTGGCAGGGGACCTACCTGACGCAATGACCAACCTGACCGGATCGAGATTCTCCACAAAAGACAAGAACAACGACAATGGCTGCAGCTCCGACTGTGCCACGCGCAACTGCACAGGTGGTGTATCTCATGGCAGAAATTGTCGAAATTAGTTGCAGAGTTTGTGTTGATACAACTGTTGTTTTATGCATTTGCAGGAGGTTGGTGGCAGAGTGCATGCAGTGAAACCAACCTAAATGGAAAGTATTTCTCTTTGAGAACAAAAGGACGGTCTGTGAGGAGAAAGGGCATTCAATGGCGGCCTGGCACAGGGCCATCATATTACCTCAAAATGAGCAAAATGAGCTTACGTGCATCAACAAATAGTGGAAACTAACCTCACATCCCTCAGATGTTCATATACTACTGCTATTCTGTGTCTTCACATAATGAGCTACACTCAGTTAAGGGTTTCATCAGAAATGGAAGTAAGATTGAGTTTGCCTTCTAACTTTTTGTTTGGTGAAATATGTCATAATTTGGACTTACAGATGTGATGCAATGGTTCAATAATGGCATGTAGGTTGTTAACCTATTGGATCTGATGCACCAAGGACACTAGAACAGTTATTACACAACATCTGCAATCAGTGGACCTATTGATCCACATCGCAGCCAGATTCTGTTCCAGATACCAGGGGACTTACATGGGTTGAAAACTTCTCAATGAATTTCAATCATAAATTGTGCAATCAAATTAACCCAAATACAATTCAGCTTCTAGGCAAAGTATACTATTAGAAGTGTATTTTATCTTTATGATGTGAAACATGTTGTCTGAAGTAACAGGCAGAATAGCCATTGTCTTATTACATAATGCATGCACATTACAATATGCAAGCTTCAATAGGAATTGTATTTGCTATAACTATAAGTGCAGGCTGCTTTTGTTTTACTCATATGTAGACATTCTAGATTTTTTTTATTGTTTTGTACCACCCATCCTCTCATTTCAACCTCTCAGGTTCTTAAGGTTTTGTCAGCAAACTATTGATCATTCAAACTTTGGCAGTGCACTGATTACCTTTTATCATTGTCAGGTCAGTTTTCTATTTTTATTCTGTATAGTATTTAAAATATGTTCATGCAATAATGATTAATGCTGGCATTGTTAGCTAACATTGTGTATTTGAGTCTCCACTGTTATTGGGTCATATTGACTCGCATCGTTAGTGCAGCATAAATTCCTGTTTTGTAAATGTGTGTCATGCTTGGTGTCTTCCTGGCTAAAATGTTTGTATGCTATCCAATCCCACTGTATTTATGAAAAAGTAAATAAATAAATCAAATAAATCTACATGTTTCTATATTTGATTAATCTTATTAAAACACTTTAAAAGCAGTTGTTCAAAGGAAATTGAAAATTCAGAAATTCAGATACTACTACACTAATAAGACACTCTAATTATATTTTGGTTCTAATCAGAAGCCTGTAGTCGTAGTCTCAATTGACTTTTTGTATCTTCCACAAAGGCTCATAAGAACTTTGATTAAAATGACAAAGAAAAACCGTTTTTAATAGAGATATTTTTTCTTTTAATTGGAATTGCACTAAATTTCCAGTAAAGAATAGGTTGGACATTTTGTGGGGTTTTTTTTTATATTATTATTTTTAAACAAATACCAGGATATCATAGAAGAAGATATATCTGTCCTCTCTCTAGTAAAACTACTTCATTTTTTTCTTTCTTTATCTAAAAATTGTATTTCTTTGTTCAGAACATCATGTAACATATGTGGCTCTTCACGTGTTTTCTTTTGCTGGACTGAGGGCAAAATTGGCTCTTGAGATTGTAAAGCTTGCAGTCTCTTTACATAAATTATTTTTAATTAAAGTACATCACTAAGTACAATTTAAATGGACATTTTTTTGTACTGATTCAACTCACTTGAATAAAAAAATAGTAATGCTACTTCTATAAGGCTATTGTCTTAGCACCCTGACATTGTACTAACATGCTTGTTTGCTCCAGACAAACAGACTTCAAACAAAGGTACAGGAAGTTACCTTTGATCAATGTCAACTATTTAAATACGTTTGATCGTTATTGACATGACTTTTTGAAGACATCCTAGGAAGTCAGCCATGTTGTATTTAGTCTTTTACATGTCCGACATGTCAGCTCTTTGATCACTTTTTTGATCACAAAATCATTTGTGATGTATGATTTGAAGATCATTTTAAAATATGCTAATACCAAACGTTCCCCCCACCTCTTCCCTGAGAAACAAAAAATGTCTTTCCGTCATAGAATGTGATAAATCAGTCTCTACTGGATGGAGACCTTTTTACATGCAAACCAGCAAGTCTGGCAACAGTGGGGCCCTGTGGGCTAGTGTCTGGTAACATTTAGTTTTCTAAGTCACCTTGACAAAAATAGCCCTTATAGTGGACAACATCCACTATGTACACAGATCGAATCTGTCTGTGCATGCAGGTGCTGTCGGTGTGTGCAGTGTTCTGGCAACTGTGACCTTCACAAAACAACAGGAATGAGGTAAACATTCCTGTTGTTTACCTCAACAGTGAACTGACCCAATTAATCAAGTCATTTTCAATGAATGAGAAGAGATTGAATTGGTCTCCTGAAAATGATGAGACAGACATGATTAAAGAAAACTCTTAAGGTAAAAACTATTTTTGTGTACCTGTACGTGGTGTTTGGCACATAGACGTCCCTGGCAGGAAATTCCAGAATCTCTCTGGTGGGGCGCACCCTGCTGTCTGGGTAAGGTTTAACCTGGGTAAGGTCAGGAGTCAGGCAATAATGGGGGTTCTCTGGAGCTGGGGAGATGTCCAACTTTAACTGGGCTATGGTGATAAAAGGTGGAAAAGAAAAATAAATTAAACTAAACAATATTGTTCTGTTTTTCCAATGTCCTAATAGGTGATACATTGAAGAATTGTCAGAACCTGTTATGGGCCTGAGCCTCCTCAAGACTGAAGAAGGCCTCCTCATGTCAGCCAGAAACTTAAACAAATCTTCATCACTGAGCCTGTCCCCTTCCTATCACGAAGCATGAAAGCAGACAAATGAATTAAAAGAAAAACACCATAATGAGAGATAATGGGTTTTCTGAATAAACTTGTACCTGTTTAAAGAAGTTTGTAATGGTAAGTGTTGCAGGTCTAAATCCTGTCAGACTGCATGATTCATCTCCACTGGTGGTCCTCTCCAGGGAACGCCTTCCCATGATGCTCGAGTTCCGCCGTTCTGACCATGAGCCTTTTCTCTCTTTAAACATTAAAGAAAAACAAAATCTAGAATAAAAAACTTTTTAAACTTAGCTATGTATTTTTAAGCTTTTATTGGCTCTAGTGGCCTTTATTTGATAGTGAATTGACAGGAAAGAGGGTAATGAGAGAAGTGGGAGGACATGCGGCAAAGGTCACCAGGTTGGGAATCAAACCTGTGATGCTGCGTTGAGAACAAAGACATCCATATGTGGGTTGTGGTTGACCTCTGCGCTACCACTACACTCCAAACTTAGCCATTTCTAATCTGCCCAGCAACTAAGGCAGCTAATAGAAAACATTGCAGGACCAAAGGCTGAACAAATAACTCAAGGTAACACTCCAGGGATCAATATAGCTGCATGTTTTTGTTGGATGTTTATTTTCTCTCACTTTTCTTCCTATTTGTTGTCAGAAAGCTTTTTTTAGATAAAGATTTCAAAGGGTGAGAATGCATTGACTGGTGCATGCATGACTGCCATTGCTTCTAACGATCTCTGTACCCAGTTAAGTGCAAACCTGAAAACATTTCGTGGAAATGCACATCTTTTCTTCATTTCAATGTTTGTTTGAGTTATTATTCAGACCTGATAGGCTCATCTCTAATTCGGTATCTCTCTCCAGGCTGCCGGCGCTGTTGACAATGTTCATCAGGTGGATGGCTGTCCATGCGAAAGGCATCCTGTAGCGACCCAGACGCTGACAGAATTGCTCTGACTGACTTCGGAGCTTCTCCAGCTTCTCTTTGTTCTACAAAAAATATATTAAATTAAGCATTCTAGCACTTTACTAATTAGAGAACCATATCACAAATTATGGTCCATCCCTGAAGCACTACATTGCTCTTATTAGTTAATTTAAATGCTGATACTGTATATTTTGATCAAACAAATGTCAAAACAAGCCATCAAAAAAAGAAAATCCAGGTAAATATATGAATTATCTGCACATTATGTCTTCAGTTCAGATATAAAATTCTGCCTTTATTTTTAGATCTAATTCCCACTGATGGTACCTTGGCTGCATCTGATTCCTTGAAGACCATGTAAGGCTCTGCACATTCTCCAATATCACCTTGCTGTAGTACCTTTTCTAGCTGTTGACAAAAGAAAAAGAAACAGGTTAATGTGTAGCATTTTTTATTTATTTTTTTTTCAGAAAAGGCTCCATCAACCTGCACAGATATTTCCTTGAGCGACGTTTTAAACATGTCAAACCAAACCTATAGGAGGCAGCGTAGTGCAACGCTAAAGTATATATCAGCCAATCAGAATCCTTCAGAACAACCACTACTTCCTGTTACGAATTAAACATGGGGCCAGGAGAATCGTTTGTGTGGAGAGATGTATAGGTTGAACTAATTTTAAATACCATATTAAAATAGAAAGTTAATAAAACACAAAACTATGTTGATTGGGAATCGTCCCAAAGCAAGTATGGATGTACTGGTGAATTCTTTGCCACAGATTGTAATATGTGCAAACCAAAAACTAAGTTTTAAGTTTATGTGAACACACACAAAAAAAAAAAACAAATACTGATTTTTCTCAAATCTCCACTTTGGAAACCATTTATGAAATCTTCACTGATAAATAATTGCTTTTAGTAAAATCAAACTGAGTTTTTGTGTCAATGAAAGGCTAAAATGCATAAATATCTATGTTTTCACAGACATCCCAGAAAAACTTGTTTGTTATGAACTAGTAAGGCATGAAAAGAAATTTTAATCATTTCCTTTATTATTAGTGACTACACAGACCTAGTTAGTTGTAATTGTTGTATTTCAAATATATTGTTTACTTCATCTCTGTTATAATCAACATAAATTATTACCCCAAACATTTTTAATTCTTAGGAATTAAAAGTAGTTAAGAATTTTTAAATTCATCACTGATGCAAAGGAAATCATAGCACAACTGTTTCACCTTAATGACCAGGAAGATATCCTGGGAAGGATAGGTGATGGAGAAAATGGCAGAGCGTGCCAGAGTGGAGATGGCTGCCGTCTGGATGTGCGGACGCAACATTCCTTTCATCTGCTCCGAATTTAAATCGAAGAAAAAGTTTTCGGATATCTAAAGGGAACAGAAAATAAGTTATAATTTGATTATTTTAGACAAAAAATGCATCCGTATGACAACAAATACACTACAATAAAAATAAAGTATTATTTTATTTTTAGCCAATGGCTTTGTAACTGCAACTTGATTTCTTGCACACAGTTGCTGACAAACATGGTAGTTTCAGAGAAAAATGAGCCCCTGGTGAATCAATAGAGCCCAGAAGCGAGGCAATATATATATGAAAGAGCTACATCTCAAGGCCACTGCTACCCTCTAGTGTTTGTTACTGTAACATAATTCCAGTGTGTGATTTAACAACTGTAGATTCTTGAAACCTTAACAGAACACAGCATACATTTTTATAGTCCACTCATCAGATTTCCTTTATCCTCCCAACAATTTTAATGGTTTGCAGAAGTGACCACACAACTCAGGGCCAGGAAAGGAACTGAAAAAAGCATAACAGCTTACCTTTCTCTTTTCCTTGACATCGTATAAGGCCAAACTAGCAAATATGGGTTCAATTTCGATCTCAAACCTTCAAAACGGGGAGTAAAAACAAGTGAGTCAGCAAAAAGGAGCAGTTAAATATAACTAGAGAGCTTTTCTTTTTTTTCCTGAAAAAGCCTCTCCACCACTTACTTCAAGGACAAGCATTTGACGAGTAGCCTTTGGCCAAAGTGCTCTTTAGGTACTTCAGGCACACAGTGGCGCTCAATGGGCTCCTCCTGCAAATGCACAAAGAAACCACAGCTGAGCATCAGAAACTATACTGGTAATCAAGTCATTAAAACACAAAACTAAAAGCTAAAAGCTTTGAGAGACAAGATGTTAATTTGAGAATCAAAATGTTGTTACCTCATCGAGAGCGGGATGTAAAGCAAAGAGTTCGTGATGGCGGCTGGCCTTGCGCTGGTCTTCATTGTGCCGATCAATCTCCTCGTTGGGAGCGCGGTCGAGGAGGTGAGGGAGGAGAGCGTCTGGGAGGGAATTCTTCAAGTCAAAGATGCTGCAGGCCCAGCTGCCACGCGGAGTGTCATCTATAGACATCGATCGCCTCTTCAGATCATCCTTAAAAAACACACAATCAAAATCTTAACTGTAGCCCACTTGCTACTTTTGGAGCAGTATCCAATCCATTTGGCATTCAAACCACACTACAGTCCACTTCAACTGAACCAAAACCTAGGATTGTAGGCAGATTGCAGTTTCTTTTTTGGTCTGGATCAGAGTTCAATTGTACATTCACACCTACGTAAACAAACAGCTCTTTCGAGGCTCATGAACTACAGTGTGATTAAAGTGGACTAGTTGGGGTTAGTGTGAATGCACCCTAAAAACAAAGATCACATTTAGGAAATACTTAGAATAAAACGTAAAGAACAAGAGCAAGAGAAAAGACAGCTTGTGTGATTCACTGCATCTTATCCATAGGGAGAGCCAATAAAAAGCTGCAGGGTGGCTGGAAGCTGGAAGCTGGTACCTGGTCGTCCTGATAGCTGCTGCTGTCTGGCATCTCATCGGCCTCAAACACTTGCTTAGGTAAACCTCTCTGACGCTCTTTCTGCTTGTCCAGAGTGTTGGGGTTAAAACCCGTGCCAAGTTTATGATATCTGGAAGAGGAAGCAGTTGTTAACATACACAGTAAATCACCTGACATGGGAAAGAAATGGTGCAAAGAGTTAATAAGGAAAGCCTTACTTTCTGTTCACAATGGCCCAGTCTTCTGTGTATGATCTGACACAATCTCTGACATGAGTGTCAGTGTCCCTGCAAACCGATCAGATTAGCTTTACATTAATATCAGAGTTCATAACTACAAACAAATAAACAAAAGACAGAACTTTTGACATATTTCCAAGTTTCAATGTAACAGCCCATAAAATACTGCAATGTAAACTATGCATAAAAATTATGCAGCATTTACCATAGACCTACTCAATATATCAATGCTCCATTAATTTGTTTGTTATAAACTTTACAAATGTTTTAATGTAAGCATAAAATACATACTTTCAGAAAAAATAATATGAAGTTATATGATTTCGACTCAGTAGTATGTTTTATCAGTTAACTATTTAATCTTATCCAAACTGTAAAACATATCAGGTAAAGGCAATCATTTAGAACAACAGTCAAAAGTTGAACTTCTCACATAATTGTTACTTCTGCTGATAATGAAAAAACAATATCAACAGACCATGTCAATTCAGTCCCACTGAAAGAGAGTTTTTTTAAACAAATGTCTAACCTTATGTTGTTTTTCTGGATCGTGTCGACCCTCAATAAAATGAGCACTAATTGCAAATTTGCTTTATACTCAAATGTGTTGCTAAATAACCTTTATTTACCCTTCTTCAGGGACAGCTGGTGCAACGGTGCGACATTCCCTGGGTGTGTAGGTGACCTCGATGTCATCAGGGGGAAACTCAATCAGATCTCTGAGGGGACCGGACTCAACAATGGGGGGGTGTGTGATGAGATACTCCTCAAAGTCCACAGGTTCCACTGCCTCTGTGAGTGGAACCTGGTGGGCAGAGACAATGAGAAAAGTTTAGGGGAAAAAAGTGAAAGGAAGAATTATTTTACTTGTTTATCGCCATGGGTAGAGTGAAGGAAAACAAAATCAAAGTATGGAATCATTCTTTTGTTATTTTTGATTTGTAGAGCACTTCTAGCTTTTGGATCAGCTCAATTTTTAGCAAAGTAGCACCATGACATTAGCAACATTTTCTCCAGTCATTTTCCAGACGGTTGGAAAATGAAAAAATGCATTGGATTTTGATTATGGAACACAACTTCCCAAACCTCCCCAGGTTGAGAGCATAACAACACTGGACAGTTTAAGAAGACCCAAACTCATCTATTCTCAGTTGTATTAACAGAGTGCATTAAATCTGCTCTGCTTTATCTATTTTACCTTTAATCGCTATCCATCATGAAATGCATTACATTGGGAAATATTCACAACCCTTTTAAAATTTCAGAAACAATATGAGGTTCTATATCTCAATGGAATAGACAAGTACACTTCAGTTGTAGTAACACAGGAGTAGGAATCGAACCTGGGACAGCTGTGTCCAGGACTGCAGCCTCTCTATATTGTGCATTTGTTCTGCCGCTGACCACCAGGTGCCCCAGCACTGCACTTTTATCAAGCAAGCTGTCAGAGCTTAGGCAAGGCAGCAATAAAATTACTACAACAGCAATAATATCAAAGTCATTCAACTGTCACTCCTTATCATACTAAATACTGAAAGTGAAAGTCGACTCTTTCACATAATTATAACTTTAGCCGAAGTGAACCACCTACACTGAATTACAAGCTCCTCTTTGTGTAGAAAAGCGCGCAGCTGAAAGCAGCTGGGTGGAAACAGCTTTACGTCACTCACTGTGTTGCTAGATGTTGTTCCAACGTTGAGGTTTTTGAAGAGCTGCGGGGAGCCGCCATACTGACCAGCTATCTGCTTCCTGACCTCTGCTGCCACAGTCCTGCAGAGAAGAACAGAGGAAAGATGGTCAACATCAAAAAAGTGTACTTACAATTCCTGAACTCTGACTGTGATATCAACACTTGAATACTATTGTACCTTAGTAGTTTTGTTAATTGGTTTTATCACTTCAGACATTTGAGAATAAAAAAGATCTAAATTACTTTGGAGCTGTTTTATATTTAAACAAACCTGTGTACAAGATTTACTTGAGCGTACCATAAAAGCAGTTTTACTGATATCGTCATTTTTGGACTGTTTGAATGCTGCAGGCAGCTGGACTTTCACTTTAGCCGTTTTTCTCCGGTGGTTCATGATCGGTTTTTCCCAATCAGTCAACCATATCAAGCATTAGCAGGTGCAGCTGACAACAACACTCTTAAAGTGTAGAAGCTGGTTCTGACTAATGTTATGTATTATGTTTATGTTTAACAGAAAACTACTTTTACCAACCCATGAAACATATCTGTGCTTCATTATATGCTGTGAAAGGGTAAAAGAGGACAAGTCCTTTCTAAAAATAAAAGATGTTGTTGAAATAGAGGCCTTTAGTGACAGTAATCAAACAGGAGATGGAAAGAGGTTGAACCAGGAAGAAATGCAGGATTAAAGTTTAAGAATCAAACTAATAAGTATTTTTAAAACTCTATTCTACAGAAACTGCACTCAAACACTGTCAAACTGCCTCTGTTCCAAAAGATGATTTATGGCTACTACTCTGCATTGACTGATCAAAGCTGTACAAAAGGCCAGGATGGGAAATTGATAACAAATCCCAATTGGTGCATCTCTAATATTTATCAGTTTTATACAATTTTATTTCATTTTGATGTAAATGTATAAAACAATAAAAAGCAGCTGTGTGTGCCATATATTTAAATTTACTTATTTAAATTTATTGGAACAAAATCAATTTCTTTACATAATATGGTTTAAAATCTAATTAGTTTGTTATTATGACGTAATCAAACTCAAACTCCTAGAGTTCCTAAATGCCTTGGTTAGTTCACTGCCTCAAGCAAAGCTGAAAGCAGTTGGCTATAATATTACAGATTGTTAAATCAAGTTAAGCCTCACATTTTAGCCCCACTTATTAGAGGGTTTTCTCTTCTGGCTTCCAACTAAATGACATGGTAAACAGATTCACACACAACATTCTGGTTACTCAACAGATTTATCCTCAAAGCAATATACAGTAGGTCAGGGAGCTACCGTAAACGCTGCTCTATTTGCTGGAGACAAGCTAATCATATCTATTCCATCATAGATAGAATGTAAACAGCCAAGTGGCGTTAGAGAGCTTGGCAATGCTGCCAACTAGAAGTCAAAATAAGCACTACGCTCCAACCTGCCGGTCTAACGTGAGTATGATAAAGTTCGGGAGCTGAGATCCAGTGAGTGGCCTCTGCAGTGAAGAGTTGTCACGGCTGCAGAAAAGCAGAAGTGACAAACACATTCCGTAGTTCTCCCATGTGCCTTAAACTTCTGGCACAGCTCACGGCACACAGAAGACTAACTTTATTCAGTAAACACCAGCTTTGTGGCCACAACGTCTGGATGTCACTAAAACCTAGAAATAACACATGAACTCGCAGTAAACAAGGGTCACAATACAAGAAGACCAAATGGGTTAAGAAAATGCATTCAGTTTGCTTTTAGTGTCACACAATCAAAACTTTCACAAGCATCAACATGCCTTAGACGGATTTTTTTGTTATTCAGTAAGATGAAAGTAAACAAAAGTTTAACTTGTTTTTCTGTATTTTTAAGCATTTCCAATTACAAAAGACAAGAAACTCAAAAGCAGAAAAAACACGTTAGGACTCAGTTGGTAGATATTAAATAGTAGAAGTTTGTTATCACACTAAAAACACTTTTGTCTCCTGATGTAGTACAACAGAAAGTATTCAGACTCATTGACACAATTTGTTACATTTAAAACCACAAACACCAAAGTTTTGGAATTTTATGTTAGAAGCCAACATAAAGTAGCACATAAATATGAACTTGAAGTTAACAGTAGATGATTTTCTCATTTTTTCATACAAATAAAGATCTGAAAAGTGAAGCAAGCAGGAAGATCAAGGAACACAGCTAAAAATAACTAAAAAATATCCCAAACTGCATCAATCCACCATTCAGAATTAAAACTACTGACAAACTACTGGCAAACCTGCCAAGACATGATTTTTTTACCAACTAAAAGGAGTTTATCTGACTAAATAACTTGTGATCATGCCTCGAAACCTTTGTTAATGTTTAAGGTTAAACAAATGAACAATTAATTACAAAATTCAGAAAAGATTTTTATTATTTTTAACTAAGATAAAACATTTTACACTGGTTGCAGTTCAGAATTAAAATTCTGATATTTTGAAGAGATCTAGTCATTTTTAACTCACAGTTGTGGTAATTGTGTTACAATTAAACTGCTAATTACTGTAGTGTGTGTATACTATATAACACTTTAATACTTGGTTTTACTAGCAGATTTATCTTGACAACAATGTCAATGGCCAAATGTACACAATGATACAAAAGACAATCAGTGATTTGATTCCTCTTTTTTAAAGCACAGTTAGAATGTTATTCTTCCTCATAATTTCCAGATTTCCTCATTCTTCATCAGATCTTATCACACTGAATTCATAAACAGCAAACAAGTGGGCGTTCTCCTTTAACAAACGCATCGTGACTTGCCTGTCTGTGCATTAAATCATCTGGGGAAAAAAAGATGAAATGCGTCCATTTGGACTGCTGAAGTGTAGAATAGAAGGAACGGTGGCATTTGACAGCTTGCACAAAGCCCCTTTGTTAAGGAGATTACATTGATCTGTCTGAGGAGCCGAGAGCAGATCATCACAGTGTTTGGCTGCTCTTCGGAAAGCCATTCGTTTCTAATCATCAAAGTTACACGTCTGTGATCTACAGACATCTTAAAACACGCAGCTCCACAAAGTTCTACGAGCGTCAGCAGCGGTTACAGTAGCTTCCCATCGTTAGCTACTGTAGACCAGACGGCTAACAGACCAGAATTAACGGTTTTCCTCTCATTATAGTTCAGCCGTTTTCAGGATGGGACAGATATGGGAAATATTTTTGTCACGCCAAAATATATCCGTATACACATTCCCATCAACCTCTGGTTTGTATTTAGTGTAGTTTGAAGGTAGGAGCTAGCAGAACAGCTGTCTGTCTGGGTGCGTCTGAGCATCTTCTGTCGCTACGGCTAACGAGAGGTTAGCTAGGAGGAGCCAGGCTTTTTACCGGGCCTCCTTTAGCAGGGTTTCCCCGCAGCGGTGGTCGGAGGGAGACCCACATGAAAGCGAAAAGAAAAGGGCCGTTCAGAGGGGTTCGTTTGCAGCACTCGTTTCGGAAGTGTCCGGTCTTTACCTGCTGATTTTTTGGGCGAATGCGCGGCGTTCAGCCATGGCAGTGGCCGCTTGATGTGCTTTCAGAAAATTCCCAGGCAGCCACTCTGCTCTTCACTCAGAAAAAACACGGCCACAGGGACAGAGGGAGAATGGGATCAGTACCGTAAAGGCTGGAGGAGTGCGCAACGGAACACACCCAACAATGGGCTTTCGCATTTCTCTGTTGCTTCAGTTGAA
>CAEGAF010028801.1:0-37280 GCA_903067075.1 Micropoecilia bifurca | reverse complement strand
CCCTTCCGATCTCTTGGGGAACTTTTTTGTTAGTTTCTTTTTTATAATTTAGGTGAACAAGTTAGGCAGTGAATCCACGATGCATACATGTAAAAAAAACAGTAAAGTAGCTTTGCAGTATTATTTTTTTTTAAGTCCCATGTCAAAAGTCTTACAAGCAGGTAAATCCCCGAGTGTTTCTTTTCGTGAGCCTCCGTGTAAACATCGGACAGAACTCGTCCTGATAGCGCTTTGCCTCTCCTCTACCCCCGTGCCTTTAATTTCCTTGATTCTTCACCCCCAAAGTCTCATCATTTCCCATTCCGTCTCCCTCCCATTCCGGGCTGTCGGATGCAGGGACCTCCTCATTTGAGCTGCAGGTTTTTTTGTTTTTTTTTTTTTACGTGGGCGAATCACAAAGTGTTGGAATCTATTGCCTTTGTCTGACAAGTCATCCATCTCTATGCAAGGGGATCTGTGGGATGGAGGTGTAGGCTAGGAGGAGAGGAGGTGGGGGGTGGGGGGGTGAGTGGGGGTAGCGGTTGGTGGGTGTGTGTGTGTGTGTGTGTGTGTGTGTGTGTGTGTGTGTGTGTGTGTGGGTGTGGGTGTGGGGGGCATCGATGGTGGGGTGCGATCTGTGGGACTGCGGCTTTTAGAAACAGACACAAGAGGAGAGGGGCTTCATTCTCAGTCCAAAGCTTCGCTCAGGCACAGCCCCGTTTCGGAGGTTGAGGCTGGACGCGCTGCTCTGTCTCCGCCATGTCCGTGTTGTTGTTGTCATCTCCGCCCCTTATCTGACTGAAGCGCAGAGCCCCGCCAGTCCGGCACGCTGTCAGAGGAGAGAGGGGGATTTTCTCTTTTTTTTCTCTCTCCTTTCTTTCTTCTTCTCCTTCTTCTTCTGAGCGGAGGCTCAGAGCTACATACCGGCGTGTTTGGTTTTTTCCTCACGATGTCCTCCAAACACGCAGAGTGACACGAGTTTTTAAAGCCAAATGTTGCTGCAGCCGGCGCGCTCTGCACACGCGTGGGTCATGCGCTGCACCTGACAGACTTTCTTCCATACTTTTTTTTTTCTTTTCGTTTTTTTTTGTTTGTTCGGAAAAGGACAACTTAACAAGAAGAAGAAGAAGAAGAAGAAGAAGTTGAAGAGAACCCGCGGACCCCTTCCAACGCGGACTGTGTTTACACCAAAACAAATTGATATTTCTTATTTTTTTTTATTCGTTTAAAGCTGCACCACAAAGGCGAAACGGCGACCTCAGTCGATTACCTTTCTTTCCTTTGCTATCCCATGGATATTCACTGCAAAGCAGACCCCTTCTCGGCGATGCACCGTGAGTATGCTGAATTAGTTCATAGAGCGAAACATCTCTGTGATGTGGCTTTCATTCCGACTCAAATTAGATTACATGCGGCAGTTAGCCGACTTATACCAATTGAAAAAAAAGTGCCTATTGATATTAAACGATTATGGCTTCAAATAACTTAGTTTAGAGTTTAGAAGCGCACAAGTTAAAAAAAAATAAAAACATAAGTGCTTTTTTTGATAGATTCTGCAAATTGCGTTTTTATTATCTCTTCTAAAAATTGCATCATCAAACCGAAATTAAACATCTGAAATGCATCAGTCAGGTGGTAATCTTAAAACTGAAATAATTCCACAGAATTTTCGAGATTTGCCGAAATGTAGGGGTTTTGTTTCTATTTTATTTTGTCAAGAGGTTTTTCTTATTACCCTAAAATTAGCTAGATTGTAAAGCTTCCTCTGTGAAGTGGCGAATTATGAACACCTCGATTTAAATACAGAGCTTTTTATTACCTGGGGCAATATCAGCCTCATTGTGAGCAAACGAGATCTCGCTGTGTGTAAATGCACGAAAACGTGTCCCATTATTCACCATTTGTCTCATTTTAAAACGTCAGAGAGCTCAAAGTAAAACTGTGTTATTTTGTTTTTATTCTTTTCTTGTTTGTTTGGGTTTTTTTTTTTACTCCATATGATATGGGTAAAAGAAGACCCGGACTGGGACTAAATTATTAATCTGTCCTCATTCGCACAATCCGCGTTGGTAATATGAGTTATCAAAGCGTATTTTAATTATTTACAATAATTGTAGCGAGGAAAATTAAACAGGTTGGAAATGTGATACGTGCGACATGTGTTAAGCTACAGAGAGAGAGATGCTCATGGAAAATATTGCCTAATTTGCAAGAAGATATGTTTTATTTTTTTTATTAATATGTGTATAATAAACATTGAAATATCCAATTATTAGGGCAAGAGTTCCATGTATTTCATTATAATAAATTATTATTATTATTATTATTATTATTATTATTATTATTATTACTAGTGGTATTAGTATTAAATTGGTGATTAATTAGTGTCAATAAATTCTTTCTGTTTTTAGCATTAATAGAAACCTTTCACTTTTGAAACAAACGGCCCCTGGACGCACAGCAGTGTGTGTCCTGTCTGCAGGTATGTAATGTTATGTCCCCCCTCGCGTTGCTGTTGTATCCCACGCAGGGCACGGCGGTGTGAACCAGCTCGGCGGGGTGTTTGTGAACGGCAGACCCCTCCCGGACGTGGTGCGGCAGCGGATAGTGGAGCTGGCCCACCAGGGCGTCCGGCCCTGCGACATCTCCCGACAGCTACGGGTCAGTCACGGCTGTGTCAGCAAAATCCTCGGCAGGTAAAAGAGAGGGGGGCCCATCATCGAGTGTGTGTGTGTGCGTGTGTGTGTGTGTGTGTGTGTGTGTGTGTGTGTGTGTGTGTGTGTGTGTGTGTGTGTGTGTGTGTGAGTGCGTGCGCGCGCATGAGTGTGTCCAGCATCTTATTAGAGTATTTAAATGCACATCCCGCCCTGTCTCAGCTTCAGCCATCGCTGACAGAGGCAGATCTTTTCTATCCTGCCTTTTATTTAATTTTCTTTTTTTTGTTGTTGTTTTTCTCCAAATATTTGGCGGATTTTGCCACCTCGCATGAGAAAAACATAATGTCAAAAAAATAGCTGGAGACTTTCTTAAAAGTGAAGAGTAAACTTTAATAATTACGAAAAAAAATTAGAATGTGTTAGAAATGAAATCGTATCACATAGCGTAGATTTTTATTCAGAATTTTTTTACAGTTAATACTAGCAGGAAAACAACGCCTGCAAACATCTAAATCAGCTTCTTCTTAAGGGCACCAATAATTTTTTGACATATATTTTTTTCAGCTATCAGAAGGCATTTCAGAGGTATTTCATTCCACACACACTGAATGTTTGTCACCAACATTTACCAATAGGTCACGGTGGCATTTGGTGCATGCTGCTGATAGTGGTGAAAATTAGAAAATTTTAAAAAGTGTGCTCTTAAAGCATTTATTCTGTTCTGTCTGCCCCGCTCATATTTTAATTACACTCCTTTTTTGCTCGCCTTCCAGCTGACACTCAATTAGCCCCAAAACGCTCCCAGGCCAATTAATAGATCCTATTTGTGGGTAATTGTTTGCAGTAAAAATGTGCATAACTGCAGAACTCGATGGAATAAGCGTTGATAACACGTTAAAAAAGCCACCTTTCTTATTGAGCATAACATTTGAAGTTGAACGGAGGCGGGGGATCCATTCAGGAAGGCTCACTCTGTCCCCATGCAGGTACTACGAGACCGGCAGTATTAAACCGGGAGTCATCGGGGGCTCCAAACCAAAGGTCGCGACGCCGAAAGTGGTGGATAAAATCGCGGAGTACAAGCGCCAGAATCCCACGATGTTTGCGTGGGAGATACGAGACCGACTCCTGGCGGAGGGGGTCTGCGACAACGACACAGTACCCAGCGTTTCATCCATCAACAGGTAGGCGGAAGATTGTTGTTTCTTTTTAATCCGTTAGAGGATTCGGTCGGTAACACAATTTACCGCAAGCGTGTGTAAATTCATCGTCAGTCAGATTTACGGTTTTTAATTTGGTGGGCACGTTTTCTTTAAAGAAACAGCAACTTAAAAGAAGACGTACTATTAAAGACATATATACTCTGGTTGCACTTATCTGGATGCCGAGCCCCTGTTCGAGGGTGGTCTCACATGTGCAATTCAATCCCTCCAATGCGCGGCCCTCCACGACACGGAGGCATCGTGGGGCCGCGAAGGATCACATCTGTCTCGATAAAAACCGATCGATACCTGCGTAACCAGATCCAGAGGCGGAGGGAAATACCCGACTCAGGCGTTCAATGCACGGACCACACTGTCACGGAGGCGGCTGCAGCTTCCTCACTGCCAGTATCCACGTCGTCCAACATAATATGTAAAATATGAAATTCACATTATTATTATTATTATTATTATTATTATTATTATTATAAAAGAAGAATACGAAAATAATTTCACAAATAAAAATTATTAAATTATTAAATACCTATTTTTCCCCTCATTGCGGGACACTTTTTTTTGGTGGGAAAATACAATATTTTTAAATGTAAGGGTGCCGTTTAAAAACTCACTAGAAGGCTACAGAATTAAAGGAAAAAGCCCCGACGTGCATGCAGTGATGAACTTTACTTAGGAGGCACTGTTCCAGAGAGCTGGTCCTCAGCATTACATTTTAATGAGCTGAAAAGAGTCTCATAACACGTCCAGCTAAATTCAAGAAAGAAAACAAAAAGGATGAAAATAATGAAGGAAAACAAGAAAACAACGCTTGGAGATTATCCAACAGGTTTTTACGGTGAAGTACAATTCTCTGTTGCTCTGTTTTAAGTTACTGTTGGAAGCATTGGTGATACACTGCTATGAGAAAAATGCACCCACAGAAATTGTTTTCCAGTTTGTACGTTAATAATTAGCTGCACTGGTTACAGCCCAACAACTCTGAGAATTCACTCTGAGTTTTAGTCCTCTGATGTGTTCAGATATAAAACATGTGACCTGCTTCAGCTTAATCAAAACGCGACAAAGGTGAATTGTAAAGCATGCAACCATTCCAGGTGAAATGGTAAAGTTACAGAATAAGAGTTGGTGTTGTAAGGAGATTGTTGGAGGAGGAATTAAATGCACGAAGGAAAGGATATGGAAAAAATCACCCTGAGTGGTGGTCTGTGTCATAAAGTGTCTGATTTCTGCTCTGTTTGACAATAGAGCTCGGTTTTCAGCACATTTTGTCTTCTATGATTTATAAAAGATTACACTGAGACAGGGTTTCGCTTTGTTTTGTAATCCAATGCCCCATTGGAGAAAAGCACCAATAGGAGGCTTCCCATCAACATTGATCACCATTTTTATATTTCTTTTTCTTGATATACTTTTTTTTTACACAAGAGCCAAACACCGAAGTCATTAACTCAACCACCCAGATTGCTTTTTCAATACGAACAACACACAACTCGAAACTAAGTCCTTGAATTTACGAGACTCCCTCAAGTCATGAGGTCAGATAACTGTTGTGGTGAGATGTTGGAAATTCAAATAAAATATTGATGTGGAGTTTTCTGGAGGAGGAGGAGGAGGAGGCAGCTTGCCTTTTGTTGCCCTGCCTGAAGGAGAGAGTAGTGGAGGACATAGAGAGATAATGTGGAGAATGAAAAGTCTTAGTTTAACCCTTTAGCTGATGGATTCCTGGTCACTTTGTGTGTGTGTATGTGTCTCAGTCACCTCATCTGCACCCTGTTCTTGACACATGTTTGCAGCCAGATGTAATTCCATGTGGGATTTATGTCGCCGTCTGTTAATCAATTATCTCATGTTCTCCTGTCTATCAAAAGATTACCATAGTCATGGTTTAATGCGATCATGTCTCTGAAGAGTCAAAGCAGATTTTACACCATAGCAGCATGATTTGGTGAAAGTTTGTCTCCTTTTCCTTGTCAATTTAAATATATTTTCTGCTTGTTTCTTTCATACTTGTTATCATTCCAAAGTGCAGGAAAGGTTAAAACACGTTGAATGTGGTGTTGGATGCCGTTTGAGCCATTGAGCCTATTGCTAACCTGTCACATTGAATTTGTGGATCACAATTTGCACATGCTGTTTGTCTCCCAGCATCTGTCGTCAACTTTTCTTTCTGGGAGTTTCAATCAATAAGCTCTGAGCACACAGAACTTCTGAGTCCCGTGTTTAGCTTGTATAAAGGGGAGGGGGACGGGGGGGGAAGTACGGCTCAGAGATACAGAAATGGACAAGAAGATAGGAGAAAGAAAAATAAAGGAAAGAGAGGAGAAGTGGAGTTTGAGAGACAGTCGTTATGAGGTACAGTAAGGCAGCGCTGGACAGAAAAGAGAGGAGAAATGAGAAAAGAGGTTGGAGAGGAGAGATCAGCTTTGTGAGATGGAGAGAGAGTGAGAGAGAGAGAGAAAAAGAGAGTGTGTGGTGTGCAGGAGAGGGAGATTATTAGAGTTGGCCAGGTAGAGCCAGTGAAGCTGATCATTGAGGTGAATTGATGTGATTTCATGCTTTGTTTGCAAGATCATTCAGACCAAAGTGCAATGAAGACTTTCCCGCCACATCACATCTTACTTGTATGGGGGACTTTATCATATTTCTAACCTCAGAATCCACCTAGATTGAATCCACAATCTCCAGGGGCCACAGCCCTTATTCAGCTGCACACAAGGAGCAGAGAGATTGACCCTAAAGCCAAGAGATTGGCTATTTGTGACGGGGACAGGCCCGCATGTGAGGATACGAGCAGGCCCACAAACGGCAGGAGCGCTTTGTACATGCACAGGCATAAAGTGGACGTGATGCAGCGTGTTTAAGCGTCCGAGGCCGGGGCCAGTTTGATGTGAAATCTCCGCGCCGTGGAAACTAGCATTGATTGATCCATGTCTGTTGTTCACTTTATCAGGATTATCCGCACCAAAGTCCAGCAGCAATTCCACCCGTCCCCTGATGGATCCGTCACGCCGCTCTCCACACCCGGCCACACCATAGGTGAGTGAATGAATAAAGCAGATTAGAGGACAGTCAAATAAGACAATCGCTGTTGCCGAAACAACTCGGAAAACACACTAACACAGCTTTCTACACCAGTGCCCAGCACAGCCTCGCCTCCTGTGACCAGTGCCTCCAACAATCCCGTAGGATCCTACTCCATCAACGGCATTCTGGGTATTCCCCGCTCCAACGGCGAGAAAAGGAAACGGGATGATGGTAAGGAAAAAGCACAAAATCCCCTTTTGCCTTTCATCCTTTTTAATTCATCTCATCTCTCTTCTCTTACTCCCCCCCCACCCTTGTGTGTGAAGAAGTTGACATTTATGACAGTTCTGCAGTCAAGAGAGTGCTTTTGTGTGTTGTCTCCAGTGACTTGTTATGTTGTTACATCAGGCAGACCCGAGTGTTCAAAACAGCACTATGATCCAATCAGTTTCATTTTTTGCCATATAGATATATGGCAACGGAGCAGCATCTCTATCTGATACCACTGACACTGCATATAGCTGTCATTACAACTCTAATCCCCCTTGGCAAGTCATCAGCATTGCTGCCTCTATCCCCATAAAGTCACAAAAGGCAAAAAAAATAAAATAAAAATCTCCTCTGCAATCTTGATTTTTTATCAGTGAACTTCTAGTCATTTAAAATTTAGCACTACATAAAAACTTTAGGGACATTTTTTGTTTTATTTTTCTGATTAAAAAAAGACAAATAAAATGTGCATTTTTACAGCAAACAAAACTGAGAATTGGCAAGAAAGCAGATGTAGATACACTCAAAGATTATGTGGAAGGTTTTCCAGTCCAAGCCAGGATGTTTTTTTTTCTTCATTCCTGGGCAGAGCAGGAGAGTGGACACACAATGCCCGAGGGCTAATAGATTATCGGTTGTGCAAACAATTGGCTTTTTTTAATGCCTATGAATTAACATGTCCCCAGTGGAGGCCTGAACAGGTGTAGGAACAGACCGGTGGAGGCAGGGCAGGGGCTGTGAGTGTGTGTGTGTGTGTGTGTGTGTGTGTGTGTGTGTGTGTGTGTGTGTGTGTGTGTGTGTGTGTGTGTGTGTATGTGGTGGGTGTTTGTGTGGGCACGTCATTGAGGTTGCTGGTTGGGATGATGTGGTTAAAAATGATCTCAGAGAGCACTGATGAAAACAGGCCACTTCCTTTCCTTTTATGTTTCTGTCTCTTTAGTTCTCTGGAGTGGCAACCACTTGGATGGAAGGAAAATAGGACATTGTAAGTTGAAGTTAGACAACCTTATTTTTTCTTTTTTCTCTTTTTTTTCTTTTTTTTTTGCTTAGCTCAATCAATCAAACCACACGTTCTCTCCCCTCATCTGCAGCTTATCTTTACTTATTCATGTTTTACTCATAAAGTGTGAAAAATATGCTTTTTTTCCCCCAAAGACTAGTAAAAAAAATATTAAGGTAAAGTTACTGTGGAAAATAATATTTTACGTCTAAAGACAGACAGTTCAATACTATTCTACTCTGGAGTTTTTAATAACATTTGATAGCTGAAGTTTTTATATTTATAAAGAATGAGAAAATTAAGTATATTCTCAGCAATTGTTTAAATCCTTAAATTATCATATGTATTGTGTATTTTTATGTTTGGACATATTCTCACTTTTTTAAAATAGTGTCTTTTTATTAGTCAAAGCTCTGAACAATGTAATTGAATTGCTTAAATTATATGCTAATGTATGAAGGTACAAGCTAACATCTTTCAGCAAAATACAATTTAATAATAAATACCTAGAAGTAGATATGTTTTATAGTAATAACAAGTAAATCATTTTTTTACTTTGTTACAACTTTATGCAGACGACATTGGTCTTTATTTTGTTTTGAAAAATAAAAAACCCAACAACAAAACTAATTATGCATTACCCTACATTGTAACTGTGGTCTTTATGTACACAAAAACTGCTTTAGTTTGTGGCAATATTCTAACTTAAGATTAATTCTTTAATTAATATATAATTATTAAGTTTTAAAATCATTGAGAACTCAGCTGCAAACTGAGCTTAGCGTGTAAACTAGTTGAATCAAGTATGAAAGTATTAAACTACAAAACAGATTAATAAAAATAAGAACAGAGAAAGTGCTATAAATAACCAAATAAAACAACTGAATGTGTTTTTTTGGTTTTGTTTTTTCTTTATACCTAGTTACAACTCTTGGCAGATGACCCATCTGTGTTGGTGGTGTGTTTTGCGAACAAACAAACAAACAAACAAACAAACAAACAAACAAACAAACAAACAAACAAACAGCTTTTTAAAATGTGAAAGTGTCATATGATTGTCTCTTCATGTTTTAAATCTTGATGGCGTTCTTCATAAGAAAGAGTTGTACCGTCCTTGTACGGCTTGTGTCACAATGTCGTTGGCTAGTGCTCCTTGTGTGACTGAAGTCAGCAGTTGCCCTTTCAGGAAGAAAAAGGTCCCCATTACTGCAGGGCTGTAGAGATAATGTAGTGTGACACGCGTTATGTACACCTGGTCCCCCGTAAGATGAGCCTCAGGGACGCGGGTGCCATAAGAGCTATTAATCTGTCCTTGTCATGTGTTATTGCAAATTAAAAGTAGCATGTTACACTGGATAGCTCACGCAAGAGAAGGAAAAATACATTTTTTGTGAGGAAAGGAGGGATAAGGTAGGTCCTGGCAGACTCAATAATAACGGAGCAGGGATTAGTTTTAGGATTTGTAAATGCGTATGACTCCCACCTTTTGCCTGGAAATCTGTTTGTGTGAGAGTTTGTGGCTTCAGATGCTCTTCGCATCTACAACACAGTGACATTTAAAAAGAATTTGCAATTCTGTAGAGAAAAGCTATTAATTCACAAATTAACCCCCCCCCACCCCCCCTCTCTCTTACACCCCAGTCCCCTCCCTCTATCTTGGATGTGCAAGCTATTGAAAAGACAAAAGAAATAGCCTTAAGGGGGGGAAAGAGAGTCTCGGCCCTATCTATGGAGAGATTGGTTTGCATGTCTGCAAGCAGTGATACCAATTATGCCAGGGCTTGGAGTATGCGTCTCAATGCACATCCTTCTTTTGCACCCTCCCCTCCCTTCCACCATCATCGCCACCACCCAGCTCTGAATCTATCCATAGCCAGATTTATTTGTGTATCTCATTACGGGGAATGGAATGATGTTCCTGCCAAATGCATTAATAGTAAAGTAGAGGAAATTAGCCTGTTGTACAGCATGTTCTCCCTCAGTCATTTAAACCTATAGCTTGTAGCGGAAGCCAAGAAAAGTCAGAGAGGATTGGGTGACAACTGCTGAGTGTAAAAATAAATAAATAAGTAAATTAAAGTTTCTCCCATTTAGTTGACTTTCAGGATTTAGTGCCAGGCCATTTCCAGACTCAAAGTTTCATAAAATTATTTTCAAGGAAATGGGTATAGTCAGAGCCGGCCTACAGTATGAGCAAACTTTGAGATTTAACAGCCCCCACTGACCTTGGAATCCAAAGCAGTCTTGAATTAAAAAAGGACAGATTTGTAACTGTATGCATACAATGGAAAAACTTAAAACATGTAATGCTAATTATTCAATTTTTTTCCTATTTCTAAGTTAATAAGAGACAAAAAATAGATTTTTCTAGAAATGCACCAGTATTACACTCAGATTTTGTTGATCAGCTATGATCAGTAAACAACATAGCAAATATTGAAAATCAGATTTTTCACTAATAAGAGCTCCCGGCACTTTCATCTGAAGTTGAATTTAAAAAAACAAAGACTCGGGTCATAAATGTGGATAATCTTATATAATTCCTCTCTCTTTTTTGTCAAATATGAAACAATTACCTCTATCAAAGAAAATAAAGCACATATTTCCTCTCTCTACTTTATAGTTCTTTAAAAGAAAAACAAATTTGGTCAAATTTTTAATCTGCAAGTTTCAGGAATAAACAACACTGGTACATCTCTATGTTTTTCCCCATGGCTAAAAAATTTAATCTACCTCCCTGATTCTTGAACACTTACAATGGGCTTCAGATTAAATTCTGATTAGTGACCCATACAGCAACAACTTAATGTAAATTTAGTGCTCTCCTGGTCGCCTGACCTCAGCACTGTTTGCAGGCAGGTTGATGTGACCCAACGGCGCTCTTTCTTCTCATGGCTGGACGGAGCCCAGCGGAGCTCCTGGGAGGACAGGCAGCAGGGAGCTACAGTGATAAATTATATTGAGAAAGCAAAGGTCATAACTTGTGATTGTAGCGTGGGTGTGGGATGAGTGCAGAAGGGGAGCTGATGAGTGTGTGAGAGCTGAGAAAGAAATATAGCCTCTTCATTTATGACAAAAGAATGATCACGGTCAGCTACCTGAATAATATCAACATCGCTCAAAACCTTCAGGAAAAAATAAAGAAAATACAATTTAGATTAGTACATTTATGTTTGGCTTTTTCTGACTTTTTTTTTTAAGTGAATCTTTCAACACATGTGACCCATTTGTGGAGTTTAAATCAGTTAGTGTACAGATTTGAACCTGGGCCTACACTGGTTGACTAGTCAAGCCTCTCCATGACAATGAGTCAATGGAGGATCACTTTAAAAAATAAATGCATCCAGGCTGAGACGGAAAAAAATGGAATCATGAGCGCCATAATGGCCGTGATAGCGTGCGCGTGTGTGTGAGTGTGTAAAAGAGGGAGAGAAAGAGAAAAGCGCAGGTTTGAGAGGGGGCCACAGAGCGTAACATAGAGACAAGAAGCTGTTAGGGCCCTGACAGTAAACGAGGCACAAAAGAGGTCCACACTGCTTTCCTCCCCCTCCGCCTTTCTTCAACATTTCATTTCTTCTCCCATTGTCCCTTCTTCTTCATCTGCCCTTAAACGGCACAGCTGCTCTGGACCACATGTATTGCTGTAAACAACACACAATGAGATCAGTTTGAAAAATACAATATAATAAAGTGGGGACTCACTCGGTGGAGAGGAATCATGTCAGAGAAAAGTCAATTATGGGTAGCAATGCTGAGAATTAATGGAGCGACGCGTTGCTGCGCACAAGAAGGGGAGAAAAAGGCACGGGAAAAGTAGAGGATTCATTAATTGCATTTCCAGAAATACACACCCATGCAGGATGGCAATGCTAAACGACAGGCTGGTAACGGAGGAGGGAGATGAAAGCAAAAGAGGACGAAAACACAGAATCTGAGATGAAAAATGGGTCATATTATCGAGCCAGGGATGCAAAATTGGGCTTGTTAGCGAACAGTTCTCACTTTAATTCAATCTTGGATTAAGATTTCAGAAAAAACAAATCAACTGAACTCAAAAACATATTTGTATACTTACAAGTGCATTCTCTATTCCTTTGATAGCATTTACATTTTAGCAATGAGGACACTTGGACAAAAGGATCCAGAAGCCAAGTTCAGCTTAAGGGATAGTTCAGGACCTTTTGTAATTAAAACTTTTATAGTAACACATACATTAACAAGAACAGATGATTAGATCCATGAAATAATAGTTATTCTGAAGACTTGACTGAAATTACTTAAACAGTAAGCTACAGATTCAATTGGATGAAAAAGACTTTGCAACATATTGGCACCCAGCTTCGCTCTGCAGTTCATTTTAGCCAGAAAGTACTCAGTTAAAGTATTTACGGTTCAAGAAGCTTTCAAAACCATACTTACCTTGCAGGCTGATCTCAGCACAAAAAACGGATGTTGAATGAAGATAATATTGAAGATATCACTAGCTGCTTGCTTTGTTACTAGAAGTAGAAAAAAAACAAAATCAAAAGAAGTAAATTTTAACTGTTGGCAACTGTTAATGGAGTTTTTGAAGTGAAGCTTTGCTAAAAGATTAGTTGGTTATTGTTTTACCTGTCTCTTTATGTCTAAATTTATTTCAAAACCAGATTAGCTGGTCCAGGAGGGTGAAGCTATTGTTTAGTCCAAGAGGTGCCAATACCAAAAGGTACTTTTAACATCATATAATAAGTCTAAAGTGGAAAAAAAATGTCACTGTGGTTCACGCAAACACAGTTTTTGACAACTACTTTCTTGTTTGTCCAAGACAGGACAGAATCTTACCTTTGACAGGGTTTAATTTAAAAAGACATATGTTCAAAGACAAATCAAAATAAAAAATAAGTACAATGTAACCCACATATGTACGAGGAAACTTTAAACCACTCTCATGTCTCAAATGGAGACCTGCTCCTGCCTTCAAATCCCATGTAAAAATCGGAGACTTTTTTTTTCATGTGATTTGAAGGCAGGAGGAAGTGCGCTATCAATGATTCACCTCTGGGAAACAGATACTGAGATCAAAACGTGTGAATTGTTCCCTGGTCTTATTAAAAAAAGAAAACAGCATGACAATGCTGTGCGCATGCTTCCATTTATTTCAAACTCTCTGAGCCATCTTCCAAAGATAAAGTCTAAATAAAATGTTATCATCGCCTCCTCAGTCCTTGCAGAGAGAGCAAATATCAAGTCGACATCGCTGTGCCTGCTGACTGTCAGTACATTGGCTGGTGGTGCTAAATCGAATTAATAAAGCTCTTAAACACGCCACAACATAACAGGATCTTAACAGCCATGGCAGAGTTGCTGCCTCTCTGCTTCCCTCCTCCCCCAACCATCACCACCCCACCCAGCTCTCTCCTCTCCGCTTCAGAGGTTTCATAAATATAGCTAGCTTACAGGGAAGGAGTGTTCACCCTCTGGGTATACCGGTTTGTTTGTGCTTGCTCTCTCTTTTTTTTCCTCCTTAGCTCAACAGCATTTTAAAAATCATCAACAAATGATCCACAATTTGTGATAGCATCATTTTACCTATCAGCGCAGGACCAATACGCGAAGGGCTGCCTCGCAGCCTCTGATCTGGGAAAACCCCACATGTCATTGATTTATGGAGCGTGCCGGGCCGTGTGTAGGAATTCATTTGCCTTTCAAACAAGCCTCCTCCTCTGGTCTTCTCCGAGTTATCTTATCTCAGGAACAGGAGAGATGAAAGAAGGACATTTAGTACCACTGTGCTACACCAAGTCCTTTTTGTACTTGCAGCTGTTATCATATGAGCAGTGTGTGTTTAAGTTTTCTTGTGATGCTTTTTTTTGACTTGTTGGCGCATCATCCACGCCACCTTAAAAAAAAATCTTCATGACATTCTTATCAAGAAACAAGTTGACACGAAGGTCAGAAAGCATCACTTTAAGCTGATCAAAGAAACCGTGTTCCGGATCTAAAACGTGTGAGCGTCACTGTGGGAGATTCTTGTTTTTATCTCCTCACACGGCGGTGTTAAAACAAAGGGATGCAGTCAGCTGGTGCTTTGGGAGTGATAAGAGAATACCTGCTGAGACACCCAAAGGGGTTGAAGAAACACTAGAAGAAAATGAAACAAGCCAACCAATAAGACAGACATACACACACACACACACACACACATGCACGCACGAAGATGCAATCTGACAGGCAGACTTCACACTCCACTTGACACACTGACTGTCAATAGATGGGTCTGATTTATTTCACCTATCTCATAATAAATGTAAAACAGAAATCTTTTAATGGCCGATTTTAGAAGCGTTAAAGCATGGGTTTGAAAATAAAATGACAAATCTTTACATTATTTATATTTGCTTAAGCTTTAAATATCCACCCATCTATTCATCTGTCCATCCATTTTCTTTACATCCTTGTCCCTAGTGGGGTCAGGAGGGGTGCTGGTGCCTATGTCCAGAGAGGAATTTCAGGCAAGAGGCAGGGGTCACCCTGGACAGGTCGCCAGTCCATCGCAGGGCAACACAGAGACACACAGGCACACAACCATGTGCACACACACATGCACACACACTCACACATAGGGAGAATTTAGAGAGACCAATTAACCTGTCAGTCATGTGTTTGGACTGTGGGAAGAAAACCGGAGTACCCAGAGAGAACCCACGCATGCACAGGGAGACCATGCAAACTCCATGCAGAAAGACCAGGAATCAAACCCAGAACCTTCTTACTGCGCCACTGTGCTGCCAAGTTTTAAATAGTGTAAGAAAAAATCAGGTTTGTTCAAAAGGCTTGAAGAAAATTGCTTATTGATTACAGTTGACTCATACCAGTAAATACAGAGTTAATATTTCACAATATTTGAAGTGAACTTCCATTAAAAGATCTTTCCTGCATAACTCTATTTGCATCTTGATTTAGTATGAATCCAGATTAGCTGGCTCTTATGACTGAAGCTAGAGATTTTCACTTCAACCACCCTAGAAAGATAAAAATCTCTTATAGCTATTTATTCAGGTATATTTTTAAACCAAATACACATGATATTTACATATAAGCTAATGATTGACTCAGTGGGAAGTGAAAGTAGAGGATTGATTTTCTTTTGTGAAAAACACGGAAATTTTCTCTGGACACTGTAAAAAGGAATAATAGTAGTTTTGGGGAACAACAGATTATTGATTGTTTACACTACCTCACTATTAGATCAACAAACATTTGACGTGTTTTGGTTTCACAGGACGGTGATTAGTGATGAGCCATTTTAGCATCTTCTTCTGTGTAACTAATCAACTAATTCTCTGTAACTATCAGCCCAATAGATAATGACAAAGGTTGAAGATTCATAAAACAACATTTGTGAGTATCTCCATTTTGTATAAACTACTTGGTTTCAGACACGGTAGCTTATTGCTAGCTCAAGAGGTACCAACACCCCGTCTTAAAACAACTTTAGTCTCAAAAATGTTTTGACAATTTATGCAACAGAGAAGCCAGTGAATATTTAAAAAGCAACAGAAGGTGAGAGCCTATGAACCTCAAATTATCTTTCTAAGTGAAATGTGCAAAGAAAACATACTATAACGGCTCATTTGCATTGAGGGTTATGGCACAAGTTGATGCAGTTCAGCACAACTAGCTTATGGTACAGCAAATTGAGGAGAGCATTTCCACTAGTAGCTGGACTCTCACTGGGCAGGTGAGGTTAAACCCAAACTCTAACACACTAGTATGTCTCCGCCTTGTTATAATCAGTGATGTATTTCTTTCTCCCAATCTGTGTTGTATATTGCCAGTAACTCCACTCTAGCCACACTGTACCATTGTCCTATGGACCTATAACAGAGCGGGGACCATGAACGGTGCAGTGCGGGTCAGTTGAATAGACAATGGAAACAAAGCAGCCTACCGAACAGCACCGACCCGAACCAAACCCCTCAGTGGAAACAAGGCAAAACTGTATCCAGAAAGAAGTTCTTAACAGGAAAACGTAAGCCAGTGTAAAAATCAATCACTTCACTTGATCCAAAAAACTTTTTTTTAATGGATCAGAATTTTTTGTACATGTTTTGTCTTCGGCACTTATCACACTCGGGAAGGTCACTTCTGGCAAACCCCACCTACTTGTTCTCATTAAAAAAAAGCAAAAGAATCGTAGAATTTTACATTGGAGCTTGTATAAGCCCACAAAAGGTCCTTTTGGTCTTGATCCAACTTGGACTCTCTCTCTATTTCCACCTTATTTAAATGTATTCTAAGTAAAGATCTATAAGAGCTATCTACTGCAGGTAAGATATTAACCGCTAATGACCTTCTCAGAGAGCCTCACTTCAGAAATCCTGAACTACGTCATTACTCTCTCCGTTTCCCTCTGTGCCAGAGACGACTTGCTTAGTTTCATTTAGCAACACCACCGCGCTCCTTCTCGCAGAGCTGTTGGGAAAATGGAAAAGAGCTAAAATATGTTGTTAATTCATGGTTGGAAAAACACGCATTGTGGGAAAAATGCTATTCCTCTATCAATGTTACCCAAGGATAAAGTCAAAGTACTGTATTTTAGCCGCAACCCTCTGATCTACACTCCACTCATTCCCAATTGCCATCCTCTATTCCATTCTCTCAATGGATCTATTTCTCGGAGCGAATCGGGTTCATCCTCTGGCCTCAGCCATTGAAAAAAGGTCAAGCAGCCGAGCAGAATGGCAATAACGCCCCTGAAATGGTACCATCAGTGGAACATGATTGATCAATTGAATTCCATAGCACAGAAAAATGTGGGATTAAGTAGAGTATTATACGCACAATGAGTTGAGGCATGATGTTCATTCCAAGTTCATTTCGCCTCCCTCCTCTGCGAGCGGATCAGGCAATCAATAGCGGCCTTGCATATCATATATCACCGCTGCCTCGCCCAGGAGAGAACATAATCTGCTGCAAATTTAGAATGACAGATTTGTACGGGAGCTGAAGCCCTCATCCGCTGTTGGTGGCGCAGTGTTAGAAGCCAGGAGCCAGGAGAGTGCATGTTCCTGGAATACTGTGCTGGAGGTTTTAGCTTAAGATTTTTTTTTTTTCAGAGCTCAGGACATGATGAGTGAGCAGAGGGAGAAGTGCAGTAGTGGCGGCAGGCTCCCTGCCTGGGTTGATAAGGTCAGAGATCAGAGGAACCTGGAAAGCATAGGCTCATTTGTTTATATAGTGTGTGACCAAATGAGGAAATGCATACGCTTGCCCTCGACGCCCCCATCCTCGTTCGGTGCCTGAATGTTGCATCCTTGCTCTGTTCTGCTTTCTAAAAGACAGGCAATATGTGGGGGGATGGAAAGAGAGAAGAGGTGCGGGTAATATGTTCAGGAGGAAATAGTTCAGTTAAATAATGGCTCTCTATTTCTCAGTGGCAGAATGAGAGGCTCTGTATGTAATCGGCGGTCCTACTTTTCTCTCCTGAAGCGCGCTCTCCCTTACAAGTATATATTTGCACTGAAGGTAATCCATCAATTACCACAGACCTATCAGATGATGACCGTGCTGATGGTGGGGTTGTGGGGCGCTGGTGGTGGGAGGTGAGGGGGGATGCAGCTTGAATGGGTGTTTGTATTTGTAGAGCCAGAGAAAGTAACTGAAAAATAAAGAAGGAGTTGACAGTTTTTTCAGTCGCCCCTCTCAGTCTGGTGAAGATAAGAAAATTTAGACCAATCTGAGCTTTTTAACTTTGCATTTTGAAGCTTTGACCTGCTTGAGTCTCCTTTAGTGGAATCAGATTTTTAAGAACTATGATATACAAAGATATTAAAACAGCACTGAATGTTTCTTTGACCCCCCTGTCAGTTGAGGCAACATCATCCCACTATGTTAGTCACAGTAAAACCCTGTTTTATGGTTAATAATAATAATAAAAAATCATGAATACAGAGTTAATATCTTCATATGTCTTTACCATGTTTCATTGTACAGTAGCCGGATTAGCATGTCTAACATCACAGAAAGGGTCGTCTCTCTCATTTATTCTAGAGAACCAAAATCCTCATATAAACTATGAGATTTACAAAAAAGGCTATCAGCATTCCTCACCACCTCTCACAACCGGAATGATCCGAAGAGTTCATTCATGTGTCAACATGACCTGGAAAATATGTCTATTTTAAACAGCTTTTCTGGAATTGCTGTGCCTCCTCTGACTTCTGTGCCTCCTCTGACTTCAGTTTAAACACCTTTATGTGAAGCACCATGTGGGGTAGAGCAGGTGCACCAAATGCACTGAGTACAGTCGTTATCACTTCCCCTTCCCCTTCTCTCTCTACCCTTCTTTCTGTCTCACTACCAATAAATAAAGTTAATTAGCACCACAAAAAAATCACATGCCTCAATGGTACGTAAAATGATCTATTCAAGGTGTTACCCGCCTTGCACCAGTGATGTCTGGAGATAACCATCAGCCTTCTCTACAGCAGTGGGTATACAAATGGAAGCCTTGATGGTTAGCTAACCTGGATTTCCTCACTTAGTAACAGTGTTCACAGTGAAGAGTGTTGTTATCAGCAGGACATAGTGAACATGGTGGGTTCACTAATTAGAAATATATTGGATTTTCAAGTTTCTGACTGATCTGTCCCAAACTGATTTCTATATGCCTCTATAAAAGAAATGGTTTATTTAAAGTAAGCCCATGTGGATAAACTAGTAATGTTTCCTGTTGGTCCACTTCCTCCCCCTCTTCTTTCTTTAGATGGCTCAGATGGCTCAGGCCCTGGCAGTGACTCTCAGGGCAGCGTGGAGAGTTTAAGGAAACATCTGCGAGCGGACGCCTTCACCCAGCAACAGCTGGAAGCCCTGGATCGCGTGTTCGAACGGCCTTCTTACCCTGATGTCTTCCCCACTTCAGAACACATCAAACCAGAGCAGGTTTGTCCTTTTCTGCAAAGTGAATGTTTTCATTTTTGATTATTTGAGGATGGTATTTGAGCTGTCAAACAGGGCAAAATCCAAAGCAGGTTCTTCACTTTCCGATGCACGACGTTCTCTTCATTTGCCAAATTGAAGAAAATGTCCAGGAAGACCAAAGATTAGAGGTGTGAAAAAATACATAGGCTATAAAATGTTTTTACAAATATTTAAAGCTTCCAGCTTTTATGAAATGTTAAGAAAGTTGGAGATACCGTAGACAATGCCAGACTCATTATTGAATTTACTTCTGTTCTACGTAATAGAGAGCAACAGAAAACTTCCTCTCCCCCACCTGTTGCAGTGATCCACCAGTCAGCTGAGTAAAAGGAAGCAACCACATAATTACAATACTTAAAACAAAGACAAGTTTGTTTTTTGGAAATTCTTTTAAAACTGAAGGAACTAGTCCATCATCATAAGGAGTGAAACTGAGGCTAAGCTATAAACCATGTATCTGTTCTACCTTTACCAGAGAATATAGCCTGCCTAATTCTCCAGCTAAAATCAGCTAACTTTCTGTGCAATAAACACATAAAAACTGCAGATAAATTTTGCACATAATTATTTTATGTTTTGCTGCCTTATTTCACTTTGTTTCACTACCTTTCAGATTCTAAAAGTTATTGTGGGCTCAGTATGAATACATTCCCCTTTAACATTTTAAATTAAAGCAATGAGCTTATGTTACGCATTTGTTTTCAAACTGCAGCCCCATTACACCAGGGTATTTTTTACATACTATTGTCATTCAGTCTTAAACCTCTGGAGAATATCTGACAAAGACTTACAATTTTTTTCATAAATGCTTGAACCAACGGCAGCTGGGACTTTGAACTGGGAGAGATGGCCTGGATATCCACCACCGGTTATTCAGAAAAGGCTTAAACATTGGGTCATAGTCATTAGACTGTGGCCAATTGGTTCCCAGATTCCACTGTAGCAAATCCATTCCAACAACTGGCCTAGCTCTGAGTTTTACATTTAATTAGGTTTTCATTCTACAGTCTTTCATCTTGTTCTTTTTATTTCCCTCTACAAAAATCTGCAGATGTCAAAATCAACACTAAAACCTTTAAGATGCACTTTTCTGAGGCTTTACCTGCTTCCAAGCCAAGTCATGTTATGTTTTATCTAGTTTAAGTTTCTCCACATACTACACCAACACTTTCTGCTTTAAACATATTCGTTTTTGGTCAAAATGGGTGGGAGCTATTATTCTTTGTTGGTTGAAAAGTGGCATTACCTTCTACTGCAAACTGGTGCCTAAAAGTAGCCTTGAAACCTACAACCTATTACAGAGGATAAGCTTTATTTACATTCATTAGACTGTTAAACAACAAGTGACTATTAATTTTTCCATTGGAACTCTATCTGGGTGCCCACACAGCCTTAGCTGCGCCTTAATTGAGTTCATTTTCATCTCTGTGCGATCGTGGGGAATTACAGCGGCGATAAATCAGAGGGACAGCCCCTCAGCCTGCTTTACAGCCTCTAATGCAGCTAATTACCAAAGTGATTTCTACGGCAAGATCAATACCAAAACGAATTGGAAATGACTTGCAATCACAAAGAGTGGAGGAAAAGGTATTAAAAAGGCGAGTGGGGGGCTGAGGGAGGGGGGCGAAAAACGGCGTCAGAATGGTCCAGAAAAATCAGTTTTAATTTAATGTAATATTAATCAGCCTGTTTTCCACCTCCTTTTTTCAGCCTGTTTCCAACACCCCCTCCTTTTCTTAAACTGGTGAAAAGGTGGGATATTAGGCTATTAAGGGCTTGTCTGGTGTCTGCGTCAGGGCATTAAAAAGCCATTTTGAAGAGGCCAGGCTGAATAGGCCTCATCCCTCCCACACTTCTGGCAGCCATGTGGTCAGGTCATTCAGGCCCCTCTGCGCTCGCCACTCGCCCTCCGCCCTGCCCCTGCTCAGCCCCTACCCACATCCCATCTGCATGACAAAATGGCTCTTGTGCGGCTGAGGCCCAACGGGACAGAGAGGAACATCCAGCCTAGTGCCAGGGAACAGTTGTAAGCAGACAATTAGAGTTTATCTGGGATAGAGGCAGACAAGACTGGGGTCACCAGCTTGCTCCTCTGGGACCCCGTACGCCCCCACCCAGCCCCAAACCCAACCCTTTTGAGACAAACAGATGCACACACACACACTCTGACACAAACACTCGCAGACTCTTATCCTTTCAAAGAAGAACTGGGTCAGGAAATGTCATCTCATTAACAAACAGGATTCATCGCAACCGCAAACAGAGTCTTCACCAGAGATTAAGGTGTACAAAACAAGAGATTATATGCTCACACCCGGGTGTCTATCACGGCATTGAGACGTAATGAGATTTGTGAAATGCAAAAGATGGATTTTGTGGCGGCTGAGATAAAATGCTCCCAGTAGAAAGCAAATAAAAGGCACACAAAAAATAATCACAAAACCTAAAATGAAAAATGTAAAATCCGCTTTTCATGCGTTTTTCCTGAAAGTAAAGCACAAAGGCTGAATTTGAGGTTGAGGTTTTACACCCCCATATTTTTTTTTCTTTTTTTTAAAGAAAAGATAAAAAAAAAAACACCACATGTCTCTCCTGTAACAAAGCCCTGAATGTCTCCTCCCTTGACTGGTCACAGGGATGACTGCAGTGGAGCACAAAGAGCCAGCTGACACCCCGTCCTTTCACTCCTCTTCCAATCCTTCTCTCATCCCTCTCTCCCTCTCTGCCATCTTCTCAGACAAGCCCTAATGCATGCATACATCATCACAGGTCTCGGTGAAGCAAGGGGAGCACGTGCAGGGCCGATGTTCATGGAATTTGCAGGAAATATCCAGTGTGAGAGAATCCAAGCTACACCAGGAGGTGTCACTCAATCATATTCTATGTAACGTCACCTAAACTGGGATATCTGCTGCGAGTCTGGCATCTAGAATGAGCCTGTGCGCAGGGCATGAGCGATATTAATCAGATCGCGACCCGATCTGGTGGAATGTGAAATTAAATGAAGGCAGAGTGAGCTGCACGCCTTTGATTGCCACCTGCTCATGAGTGTGTGCGTTTTATTTGTCTGCAGGCGAACGAGTACTCCCTCCCGCCCCTGAATGCCAGCCTGGAAGATGTGAAGCCCAGCCTCTCCACCAGTGCCAGCTCCGACCTCGCTTCCAGTGTCTCGCAGAGCTACTCTGTTGTGACAGGTACAATCTGATTCATGCTGCACTGGGCCTTAAAAGAATGCGCGCAGGTGCAGCAGTGAAAGACACTTACACTGAGGTGGTCAGCTCAGTCAGTGAGAGGAACACAGCAGAACAATGTCTTCTGTGTGCTTTTAGCTTCCTAAAAACTCCTCCCTCGACTCCATTCACCAGTCTAACTTCCCAGAGTTCCTACGTAAAAAAATATCTAAGCATGGTATTGAACAAAATTTAAAAATAAGCTCTGTGAAATTTAAAGAAGCACTGGCAGAATCCAAGATGCTGGATTCAATGTTATTTTCCCCTTTTTGTAGGGTTTTACTTTCACAGCCCAAATTTTTTAATATAAAAAAAAATCTAATGTTTTCTTATTTCTTCTTGTCTTGCAAAAAGTGTTTATTCTCTTTAAATCTGTGTCCATTTCATCACATTAGGATAAAACTTCCAAATATTTTATAAGGAATAAAAAGTGGTTAACCAACACAAAATTGTGGAGAAGTTTAACCCCTTAACTGCCATGCATAAAATGCTTACATGTCATCCCATGGGTTCATGAGGACACCGGCGTCTTCGTGACCATTAAGGAGAAATATGGCAAATGGCCTGTACTTATAAAGCACGTTATTTAGTCCAGAGGACCCCAAAGCTCTTTGTGCTACAGTCAGCCATTCACCTTTTCACACACATTTATACACTGATAGTGTTGAGCTACATTGTAGCCACAGTTGCCCTGGGGCAGTTTGACAGAAGTGAGGCTGCCATGCAGAGGCACCTCTGGGACCTCTGAGCCCCACCAGCGGCCCCATCGCCACCCTAAACAAGGCTTAGGTTATATAATAATACTCTAAACATTGGACATATCATATTATACAACAGCAGGCCCATCAAGACATTGCCCTCCAACCTATCTGGCAGCTTATTAATGTAACACTTATGAGGACAAGCTTTATAGTGAGAGTTAAAATAGGAATTTTGCTACTAATTGTTAGTACTGTAGTGGCATCCACTGTTATAAAAAAAACTACTAAATGTAAGTTGCCTCAGCAAGGCATAAAAACCATTTCTCCAGCCACCTGGGCTGTAAAGATATACCCAACAAATTGCCAAAAGCCCATTAGTAACCTAAGAGGAGCTACCAATATTTGCTGCTCAGGTAGGAGACTTTGTCAACATGGCAATTGATAATACACTCCATAAATCTGTGCTTTATGGTGGATCAGCAAGAAATTATATATTGTTAAAAGGAAGACATAAATATGTCAGTTTGCAGTCTACTGTCATGTAGGAGACAGCAAAGATGTGAGAAATAAGATGTTGTGGTCAGATGAACTTACACTCGCTGCCTGTTGTGCAAAATGCTAAGTGTGGTATAAAGCTGTCACCCTGAACAATCCATTTCCATAACGAAACACGGTGGTGGCAGTATCATGCTGGGAAGATGCCATTCCTCAATAAGCACAGGGAAACTGGGCAGAGGTGACAGTAAGATGGATGGAAGTAAAAACATGACACTTTGCAAATGTTTTTAAAAGTCGGAAATTACCTTCCTTCCAATTGATACTTAGGCACCACTTTGTCTTGGTCTATAACATAAAATTCCAACAAACAACTTTGTGGTTGTAAAATGTAATTGTGGAAGGTGTTTTTGCAAGACACTGCAGATAATGTATATATTACAAATTTATAGTCTTTCAGACAAATTGTTCGATACTACTTAGTGAAAAATCTCTTTCAACACACTTTGCGAAGCATTTTGTGATTTGTCTTTGAGGTACAGAACGAGGTGATTCACTGCCAAAGCCCATTAGATCCTACAGGTCTTTCACAATTACTGCTTCTAGCCTCCTAACTGGCTGCTGTTTGCCCAGAATGGCTTATTAACAGATTGACTCTGAGTGTTTCTCAGGAGAGACAGCTGCTGTCCTCGCACTGCCATCAGAGACTATCATATCTCTTTGACTGACAGCAGCTAGAATAAGACAGTGGCTGATTAGCTTGCTTCAACCACAGACAGCCACAGAAGTATAATGGCAAAAAGCAAAGATTTATTTTTTTCTTTTCCTTCAAACGTATGGCACATTTTCACTTTTACCTTCCTCTGAGAGACAGCAGGCATGTAGGTGCAGTGAATCAGGTATTTTTGTAGCATCTGTATTGCTGTATGGCGTCTTTAGCTCTGCGGTCCAAGCTGATAGTCACCTGGATAATTGACATCTTGCTTCATTGTGACGGCTGAAGCCCTCTCCCAGGAGAGGTTAAGTTTACTGAGAGCCACACTAACTCTCTAAATAAGCTAGGGTTTTAATAAAAGTCCCACAATGGTGCAATGGGAATCAAAGTCACCGTATATATGTGTGTGTGTGTGTGTATGCCTGTATATGTGTGAGCTGGTCAGGAAAGAGGACAGCATGATTGAAAAACTGCAGTCGCCCATCTCATATGATCCCTCTAGTCTGGCCCCCCTCTTGGGCATGGAGTGATGGGAAAAGAAAGACCCCCTTTTTATTCCTGAACATGTGGGAGGTAGCTTTGCCCGGGAAAGTTGGGCCTCATGAGAAGAAAGGTGTGTTTTTGTCTTTTCTGCAGGGCTCCTCCTATGAAAGCGGTCTCGCTCTGGGGAGCAAACTCATAGCAGGTGGCCTTCAAGTCCACCTGGGAGCCTGGGGCCTCCTAAAGCAATGCCTCTGAGGGAGAGAGGTTGCATTAAGAGAAAGGCAAAACTTTTCAAGAAGTCCAATTTGACAGAACACATCAGTGCAGCCATTTAATTAAAAAAATGTATATGGGAGCTCTGAACACAAACAAAATTAAACTCACAAGTAATATCCAGTAAACTTTATCACTTCAATGACGCAAAGGAACACATGAAGCAGTGTGTAGGTTGTTAGTGCGCAATATTATTATTTTTTTATGCCATTAGCAAACCCTGTAAATAGGAATGTATGCCAAGGCTGAGGAACTGCTAAATTACCTTCCTCACTTAGGCTGGAATCCAATTATCAATAAATTATGCTCTCATACTGGATGGAGCTATGAGATTATATTCATTCCTTAAATGTTTTCTGCTTCCAATTAAAATGCATACCGTTATTGATCTTGTTGATTTTTATGTCCTGGAATTTGCATAATCTATTAAAGATGAATGATTAATGAACTGCTTAGTTTTGCATTCCAGGGGCCCCCATAGAGAAAGCAAAGTCGGCCATCTTTTGTGTCCTCTGTTTACCCTAACGGGTCAAATGAACTGTGGCAGCAATGTCACAGAGTTAGTTAGCACACACACACACACACACACACACACACACACACACACACACACACACACACACACACACACACACACACACACACAGATGACATCCAGGAGGATTATTAAAAATATGCAATATATTAGTTAATGCTAAAAAAAATGATTGCACTTTAACAAATTAATCCAATTAACAGAATATTCACATGCAGTGTCTTTTACATATGTGTAAAAGGCCTTAACATAAATTATTCTATTTTTGCATTATTCTAAGTAAAAAAAAATGCTGTATAGTATTTTCTAAAGAGACAAAATACTTGGCTGCCTTAATGCTTTGAACAAGGACATCAAGACAACACTTAGTCTTCCACCATAACGTTTCACAAAGCTGCATATATTTGGAGGGATCTTGGCTGATTCTCTTTGCACTGTTTCTCTATATTCTCCAGATCTAGAGAATGAAGAAAAACAGTTTTTGGAATCATTTCTGTGCTAATTAATCTTCCTGTTTCCTATTAGCATTGTGTTGAAAAACTCATTGTCCACCCTATTTTCATTTAACTAGTGAAATAAGCCATGTTTTTTTTATTTTAAATATTTCAGTATCATGATAAGTTGCAATGCACTCTACCATGGTTCCCAGGGCCTTTGAACAGGAAAAAGACCCTTAGCATCACAGATGCTCTGTCCGTGTTTAAATGTGGTTGTGTTTTTCATAAGCCATTCAAGAGTTTAGTACATGGAACAAATGACATTTTAAGACACTTCTTTTTTGAGTTGACAGGAATAGAACTAGTGAGAGTTTAGCGAGGAGCAAGCTGGGTTAGATAATCATTCTCAGCAGAGCCTTCCAGGAAGCCGAGGTGTAAATGGGCGCCCCTGTGAACTCCAGCAGATGTTAAAAATAAAGCTGGTGGTTTTACATTTCTTTTTTTGTCTTTTTACTTTTTTGCATCCACTTCACAGCCACACTGGGTGACAAACAGTAAACCCAATCAGCTGAAAGAGCTGAGTGCTTTACTTTAGAGGACATTTCAGCTGCACACACACAAACAAATAGAGGCTCCTTTTTTATGACTTGGCAGCACCAGCTTTTTTTTTTGTGCTGAGTTGCAAACAATACACAGCTACCTAACCTGCGGAGCCTGGTGTGTGGCCTGGTGACAAATGGTTCGTCGCTGCTCAGTTAACGGCTGCAGCCCCAAGCTTAGAAATTAATTCTTCCCTCCCCCTCCTCCCTTAATACTCATGCTAACCTTTAAGCACACATTTGATAATGAATTATGTTAAAACTGTGGACTGTGAGGGCACTTGACTCTGCAAACGGTCTGTGCTCAACTAAAAATGGATGCAACGTTCAACTTCCTGGTGTAAATAGTCATAAATCATCACATATACAGCGAGCAAAAGCACATTTGTGAATTGCTGTTTGCTGAATTCACACACTGGAAGTTTGAACTCAAAGGGATAAAAACTTTTTGCTCTAGCAACCAATGTGCGCCAAAGTTCCTCTATGTACATTTAAAACTAAGACGCTCACTTGAGAGTAGCCAGTTGTTGGTGTGTCTGAAAGCGTCTCTCCGAGGATCGGTACTGGTTCCCTAACAGTTTATTTCTATGGTTGATGGGGTCTGTAGATGTGGTATCAGTGGTCGAGCGGAGACAGATGTTGGAGAACTATATACCATTCTCCCCTCTCGCAGAGATGTGTTTGCAGGGGAAAAAAGGTCCCCATGGACTCCAAGTTTATCTTCCATCTCCATCATCAGGCCCCGGGATTTGACAGCCTCCCTTCCTCCCCCCCGCCCCTCTTCCCCCGGTGCTGCCTCGTCTCCAGGACAATAAGCAGCACCATGTCTGATTAGATTCAGAGTTCAGTGGTCTTGAACGCAGCATTTGTATCAGTTGTTGACGCTCCGTAACAACCGAACGTTTCACTACGGTTGCCCCCAGGTGCTGAGAAAGCAGAACCAAACTGTAGAAAACGCTGGAGGTCTCGAATGGAGTGGAAACAAATGCATCCTGAACCACCAACAATCTGATGCAATACTTCTCTAAACAGGCTGTTTGAAAGCTGCCTGTTGCAGGTGATAATTTCCTAAAACGCATTAAGATTCTTTTTAATTTAATCTCCCTTTTCTCATTTAAGCTCCAGGATACAATATTGCCATAACTTGGTTGTAAATTTGTTCCCCGTTGAAAGCAGTTATTACCATCCCTGCAATATTTTCTTTTAATATGAATCCTGATTAGGTGACCCAACAGAGTGATGCTAACGTTTAGTCCAAGGGGAGGCCAAGAAGAAAGTGGACTACTAACTTCTTAAACAGATGAAATCTTTGAAATGTCAGTGGTTATGTAAATGTATTTTTGTGAATCTTCAATTACTTGTCAAATTTGCATAGTTTTAAATGGAAGACTGTGTTTATATACACGAAAAGTGGTGATTCGGAGGCAGTTCATCACCAGTGGTCTTCCTGTAGGATATGTGTAGTTGAAACAAAACCTGTAAAGCACGAAGGGTGTAAGAAGCACATATTACAGCGGTTGGAGTCACTTTTTTTAATGCTATTTTCACACTGCCTTACTTTTCTATCTGGCTTTTTATGTATTATAATATAAACTCAGAGTAATCAGGGACAAGGAACACAAACCTTGTATAGTGAGTTTATTGTATGTTTAGCTGAGAATGTCTTGTGCTACAATCAGCCTGCAGGGTAACAAGACTTTTGAAAGCTGTTGTAACTTTGAAGACTTAACAGAGTGCATGGTGGGTATATGTCCTACTTGAATTTGGCATGTGACAAAGTTTTGGTCTGTCCAATTAAATCCTAAGATGGTTCATCCTAATTTCAAATAAGCTATTTTTAATGAGCCAATCTTAGGCTATAGGGAACCGTTGTCTGTCTTTTTTTTTCTGTTCAAGTGAACATTTAGAGCTATCAAAGGGTTGTGGAAAAGCTGTTACAAAGGACTCAGCTGTGTTGCCGGATTCTCGTGCATTTGCTTTTGAGAGCTGACAGTGTTAAATCCCTCTTCAGCCCTTATCTTAATGAGGAATCGCAACACACAGTCCTGTTGTAAAACAACAATGATGGGGGAAGCAGCTAATGAGGCTATCATGGTGTCGGGAGGGGCGAAAGAGCCATCTCAGGGCCCCGGCAAACAGAGTAGGGCTCTGCTGCGCGGCGCGGCACGGAGGGACCGAAGAGAGACAGAGCTCACATTGATTGCACAGGTTCGAGAGGCAGAGCCGGATGGAAACCGGAAGATGCCAGGACTCATCAGCTGAATTAGATCAACGCTTGATGTTTTGAGCTGCCTGCGAGCTGATTGTTTGCTCATTCTCCTGCGAGAGCGCAGCCGTGAGATTATGCTGTTTGTTTTCCCAAAACCATAGGGAAATTTTTTATGCGTTTGAGCTTGATTGATCAGGCACGATGCGTTCCTGCAACATTTCACTGGTGTGTGTTTACACTCAGTTGGATGAATTACTTCGGGGGTGCGTATATGATTATTATCATAAGCTATGTAAATGAACAAATCAGACACTAAATGCTGCTTTCCTGTTCAGTATTCATTCCTCGCTCCTAAAAGATATATAAAGACTTTTTAACTCTATTATAAAAACATATACTCTTATTGTGTGTTTTTACATACCTCCATCTCATCTCACATGTGTGACTGACTCAAATCTAAGTACAGAATGTGTGGCAATGTATGTCTGCATCCTATCAAGTTTTTTCTTTTTTTTTTCTTTTTTTTCCCACCTGCCAGACTTTCACCAGTCATATCCGCCTTCCATGTGTGTAAAGCGGGAGCCCCATGAGGCGTCCTTTGCCCCCTTCACCCCCTCCTCTGTTGGGGATTCTGCTCTAGCTGACATCTTACCCCACCAGTCCAGCCTCTCTGTAGATGCCTCCACTCCCAGCTACCTTCCCCATGCCCACGGCCCCTGCTACAGCCAGTATGCCAGCCAACCCTTTATAGCAGGTACAGCCTTACCCATGAGGCCCGACAGCCGAATAAAAACACGAAAAATGTCCAGCTGATTTACCTCTGTGCTCACTTTTGCCCGTTTAGCAATTCTCGGTTGCACCAAATTAAAACAGCCACCTTCCCATGCTGCTTTTTGGCTCTAGTGTTGTGAATACACGAGCTGAACTGACTGTTCGGCCCTCATTATCAGAAACTAGGCTCTTCCCCTCTCAGCAAAGCTGCTCTCCAGTTCTGACCTCCTGCTCATCTCTTGGGTTAACAATAGACCTTCTAGTCCGTCCAGCCTCGTGACAGGCTCAAAGTCACTGGGGTCAGGGGAGGTGCAAAAAGGGTGGAGGGCTGGCGATGACTGTAAAAGCGTAGATGCTGTTGCCAGGGATTGGCTTGGACCCGAGGCACCCTTACTTATCCAGACCCGGTGTTGTCACTGTTAATTAAAAGTCTGAATATGGAGCAGAGTGCAGAAATAGTTCTCGCTGGTTCAATGTTCTTGTCAGTTTTAGCTGCCGAGCTTAAATAACTATTGTGATGTTGCAGTCTATTATTTATAACGCAGACGTTTTACACAAATTTACTCCAATAGAGTTGGATTAACGTTGTAATTTTACAGCTCTGCAGGCCAGACCAAAAGTCATGCCATCTCAAGGGGTTTTATTTATGCCTGTTGATTTGGATTAAGTTAAACTTTAAGTCAAAATAAGAAAGGGAATCTAGAATTATAGATAATGTTTTTAAGAAATGCAATATGTATGTTTATGAATACAAGTACCATTTATTAAAAATCAGCTGATTGGATATGTGAAGACAAATTCTTTGCAACTACATCTTTTGTGGCGAAATGACATTAAAATGCTGCAAGCCCCATTTTATTCATTTACTTATTTTAATTTACCAATAAATGAAATCCTGCTATCATCTGAGGTGTAGGCCAGAAAGAGTGAAATGCTTTAAAAATTGGGGTTCAAAATAAAACAAAGAGGTATTAAATTAATGGTAATAAACATGTTGCAGCTCATTTACTGACATTTTCTCTCCTGTAGTCATTGATACAAATTTTATGAACATAACACTCTGAGGCTGGCGATGGCAATTTCCACTCAAATGTCCAGAAAGACATTTCTATTTTAAAATTGCAGCAATAAATTAGCTTTCTTCACATCAGTACCAACTCTGTACTTCACTTTATAAAGTTGTTTTTTGGTTGCAAATACGTATATATATAAAAAAAGGATTCACAATGGTGCTTCACTTAAATACATTATACACTTCTTGTGTTCAGCTAAAATGTGCAATACTACACTAAAAATACTGTATTTAATTTGTTTAATTGGTTTTTCTATTGAAGCATGCTAGTCATAACACCTTAACTTGTACCTGCAGGTCGAGAAATGGCGAGCACCACTTTACCTGGTTACCCACCCCATGTCCCCCCCACAGGACAAGGCAGCTACCCCACCTCCACACTTGCAGGCATGGTTCCTGGTAGGTCAAGCATTTATTTATTTATTTTTCTGGTATCCTGATAATTGTACTACTAGCAAGCACAATGAGCCTTCCTTTCAAAGACTCTCACAGAGCTTGAGGTCATTTAGGAGTAAACACCTGTTTGTCAAACATTAAGATACAAAAGCGGCAGCGGAAACAGTGCAGAGCTTTTACTCCCGGATTGAAGCGAGCTCGTTATAGCTTTAGAAGTCTGCGGTTACCGTGCGGTTAGCGTCTGTGGATGAGGACATTAGATGAACTCGATAGACGATCACCACAATCAGTGGCCGTGAGATAGGACAGTTCCTCTCAGTTACACTCCAGCTCCCAGCGCTCATTACCCTCGGCGTTTCCACATGCGGCGCGCTCTCACCAGCCCCGTCGATAAACACTGGCTGTGCTCCTCTCCTCGCCTCCACGGACACACAGGGCTACAGAGCGTATCTCTTTCCCCTCTACTTAACCTGTAGTTCAGGTTCACAGCAAACAGTTAAGGGTCAGAACACAGAGGCGTAGAGGGCCTGTAAATATTTAAATCACTATCTCTCTCAGGGACGAGCTCGAGTTACACGAGCAGCGGTGAGGATGCTATAGCAGCCAGTGTGTGTAAATCTGTCGTCCAAACAGCTGAAGACACAACCGTCCCTCTGTTGTTAAAAGACATACATGGCTCAAACCGCAGGAGGCAGCACTCAAAACAGTCTTGCGGATTTTACAGTACAACCTTTAGTGTGTGTATTACCAATTAAAGATTACATTGAGACAAAATTTAATGTTCGTTATTTCAGAAGTAAAATGCAAATACCTTCAATATCTGTAATCTGTGGATTTTTTCTGCTTCTGAGCAGTCTGCTGACCAATCCTAAACAATGGTAAAGCAAAACCCATTTTTCAGCTGCCCGCTGATGGAACAGCCGGGTTTTATAGTCCTACAAGGAAGAGACATTTAGACACCTTGGACATCACTGTGGGAATCCCTACGAACTGGACATGACAGACAGAGAGAGAACCTGGATGTATTACGACGTGCTAGAGAAAAAGATCAGTTCTTAAACAGACAGACAAGAATCCTGGATGTATAGTAAAAAGGGCAGAGGAGAGACAATTTAATTTTAAAAGAATATTGCTAAAATGGAAGCGACTTGATTGGATGATAAATACATATATTTTTCTGTTTCCAGTTATCTCCACTAATGACTGATTATCTCTGTTTTCTCACTAGGGGGTGACTTTTCTGGAAACCCTTATTCTCATCCCCAATACACAACCTACAATGAGGCTTGGAGGTTCAGTAATCCAGCGTTACTGAGTAGGTACATCCACTGACTTTGTCTTCATTCCCGTGCCTTGCTAGAGTATGTGTACACTCTAAAACTTTTACACAATTTTCCACATCAAAATAATGGTTCTAAATCCTGTTGATTGGGATTTTATTTCACAAACCAACACACAGTAGTGCAAAATTATGACAGAAAGTAAAAGAATAAAAATTATTTTCTATTTTTTCGACAAATAACATTTTTTCAATGTATGACGTAAGATGTATTTAATCTGAAAACCTAAATACTATCTAGTCAGTTATAAAGGTCATTTAGCAATTAAGTAGACTCCATCTGTGAGTAAATCATTTTCATTATAAATCCATCAGTTTTATGAAGGCTTCAGAAATTAGTTAGATAATATCAGTGAATAAACAGCATCAAGAACATCAAGGAAAAGATAAGAGATAAAGTTGTGGAGAAATGTAAAGTTCTTTATGTTCTAAAAAAATATCTCAAAATTTAAAAGTGAGTTTGGTATATTGACAAAAAGAAGTACTGTTCAATCATCCTCTGAAAATGGAAAGAGTGTGGCACAAATGCCAACCTGCATTTGTGCCACACCTTTTAGCTTAGGTAGTCATCCACCTAAGCTAAAAGTCCAGGCAAGGAAAACAGAAAACCTGTGGAAGAAGGAGCTTTGGTTACATGAGGCTAAAAAAGTCCCTTGAACAAAACATCTTGAACACACTATATCAATAATGAAACACAGTGATGGCAGCATCATTCTGTGGATTTGTTTTTTTTTTTTCAGAAAGGCCAGGAAAGGTGGAGTTGATGGCAGGATGGATAGCACTAAAATAAAAAAAATCTGGGAGGCTGCAATAAGCTATAGATTGGGATGGAGGCTAACCTTCCTGAAGAAGAGAAATAATAAATGGGGCCAAGAACTTTAACTCCTTAATGTCTATTAGAAGTTAGATTTTATTGATTTAAAGAATAGGCAGAGGAAAGCAGATGCATTGAATATATATGGTGTTGAGCTTATATGTCTATTTAATAATTTAGCTGCAAAAATTATTTTTGAATTTAACATTTTGGCTATACAAAATGCTATGAATCACGAATTATACGTTATAAACTCTACAATTAACTCAATTCACTTGATTTTAATAAAGTCCCTTTACTAATTAAATATACATGCAAAATCACAATCATAAGGTCGAGAAGCCCAGTCAAATTCTAGAGTACACTTAAATCTAAATCAAAATTAGTGGCAAGACTAAACACATTTGCAAATAAAAATCTGAACAGGTTTGATTCTCCAGGAGTGCAAAGTAGAGTCTTAACGCAAAAGACTTTCAACTGTATTTGCAACAGTAGGGCTAAATATTGTTTATCACACTTTTCTGTCATTTATTTGTAAATACTTGTGATCTATTATATCTTTCACTTCACAAATCTTAATTATATAGACTGCAATGGGACAGAAAAAAAACAGTGTACAAGGCAAGGCAGTGTAACTGATCAAATTTAAATGTGTTTTCTGCTCTTTTATAATCGACTAAAATCACCAGATGCTGTGACTGTCAATTTTAGAGACGGTTGTCCTGCATCATGTTTCCAACGGTTTCCAACGGCTCGTTCTTCTGTTAACTTTCAGGTTCCCCTTATTATTATAGTGCCGCATCCCGTGGCTCCGCGCCTCCCGCTGCTGCCACTGCCTATGACCGCCACTAGTCACCCCGGAGACCAGCTCAAACTGCAGGGCCGGAGCTTCAACCTCCACGTTGTTCCTGTCTGAGAAACACTGGGACCTTTTCATCTTACGCGATACGGACGAAGGACGAACGAGGCTGGAGCCGGCGCACCCAGCTCTAGCTTTTACGCATTTTGGGTCTGAGCAAGACGGGTGGGTAGGGGGGGCTAAAGAGGCAGGGGGGGATCCCGAAGGAGTTTGGTGCCTGTAAATTCATCACAGGCTTGAACATTTCCAGAATGACTTCAACAGAATCTATAAATATATATATTATCAAATATAAACTGAAGAAAAAAAACTGTGTGAAGAATACCATGTGGAAAAATGTTTGTGGGATTTATAATTTTTTTTCTTTTGTCTTTTCGTTGCTGTTGTTGTTGTTATTTTATTAATGAATCCTCACACTTCTTTATGTAATAAACTGCAGTATTTTTTATCTGCTCTCCAGGAGTGATTGATGGTGGTCCCACAGATTGATAATGTAGCAACGTACGCCAGTGTTGCGGGCCTGTTTTTACACCTAAAAGAGATGGCTTCTCCACATTTACAGTAGAACAAACCTTTATTTTTTTTTTCCTGGTGCTTTGACATAATTCGTTCGGTCGTCCTTCTTCTCCTACCCATCCTGAGCTATCAGCATGTCCTTCGATGTTTACCGGTCCTCCGTTCCAGAGCAACGTCGCACCTGTGGCAAACAATCAGATGTAAAAATGTAAATTCTTTTGCAAAGTATAAAAAAAAAAGTGTGGTGACCATGAATTTATAAGGGTCATGTCAGGATTTTAAATACTTCAACAATGTGAGGGATTTTTTTGTCAAAGTTTTTATGTGAACAAACTTATCAAAGATTTTCTGGATTGTTTTTTTTGTTTGTTTTTTTTCCTGTCATGTTCTTTTGCTCTTTTTTGCACTAACAACTTCGTTTAATTGATTTTTTTAATTATCTTTTTGAGGAACAGTTACCTAAAAATCTCAGTTTTACAGTGCATAGCTAAGTTAAACACACAAACAATTCATCCTGGAGCTCTTTGGCTAAATTTAGCCTCCTGTTTTAGTGGCATAAGTAAAACCACTAGATGCCCTGCAAAGGTTAGAAAGATGATGCAGTTATGATGAGAAGAACCATAAATTAGCTTCAGTAATTGCCTTACAAGCTTGTTTTGTCAACCTAAACCTACACCTCTTTAGTAGAAGTCACACATTTTCCTCTTCACAGAGGCTGAAATTGAGCATTTGTTTTTGTTTGACTGTTTGTTTTGGGGGTGGGAAATATTCTGTGAATGTACTCCTCCTACGACATTTGCCAAAGACTTAGTTTGATATTTAATATTTTATTTACAGTAAGTTTAATATTTCAGTATTATCTTATAAGAGAGTCAAGACTCAACACGTAACGCCGAGACAGGTGAACGACATGATCCTTGCGAGGAAGGTGAAATCCAGTGGCTTAATATTCCAACAGCTGCAAACTAAGTGCTGCTTTTTAGAAAGACGTGTGAATAATGTGAAGACAATTTGTCTCTGTAAATATATAACATCGTACAGAAACACCGCTGCAGTATCGTACTATTGTACCAGCTCCCTCTGTAGATAAACACACTGAAGCTCATGAAAAAAAAAGAAAGAAGAAAAACATGCATTACATTTGTGTCTCAGTGTAATGTTCTGCTCTGAGGAAAGTATAACCTATGGCTATATAGCAGTGGCAGGTTTCAGATGCTAACATTCACATAGGTTGTCTTTTGTCGTTTTTGCCTTTTTTTTTCCTCTTTGATTTGTTGTCATGATGGTGTTTTATGTCACTATGCAATGAGTTGAATGGCTTTCTGTCACTGTTTTGTTGTCTGGCTCAAAATAACCGGTCCCCATGGAGAACAGTACAAAGGTTAACTAAAGGATTCAAACAACTCATGGTGAGAATTTTTTTTTTTTTTTTTTTATCGTTTTCGCTTCCCTTTCACAAAGAAGTCCTGGGTAACAATCACAAGATGTCATCCTGTTTGCCGTTTGTTGATGTAATCATCTTCTTGTGCAGAAACACAGAAGCCTCAGACACAAAACTATCCGCCATCCCTCCGTTCTGCCATCAATATGACTAACAATGGGCAACCAAGCTAAAACCTGCTGTCAGGAAGAGAACCAGGATAGAAGAGAACAACACTTAATCTGAAAGCAAACTTCCACAAATTGCACTTGGGACTTGCATATTTGAAAATGTAACAACGTGGTCTTTCCTCTCGTTTGTGGAGCATCGCTGCTGGACCGGGTCACCCTCTACTGTAAAAGATGATACAGGACACGTGTCACGGACATTAAAAAGGATCTGATGAAAATCTATAAGGAAAGCCTCGTGGCCTCAATCATCATTCCTTTTCAGTTCTGTTCCAATTCTTTTTTTTGTGCACATGAGAAATAAATTCTTTTATATGTCCATTGTTGACTTGATGTGTGCTCATTATTAACCCTTATTAACATAAGAAGTGATTCAAGGATCAAGGTTGAAGCGTGTGTGTGTGTGTGTGTGTGTGTGTGTGTGTGTGTGTGTGTGTGTGTGTGTGTGTGTGTGTGTGTGTGTGTGTGGGATGCAGAGTCTCTCCTCGGGGCTTATTGACATTTGGCTTTATGAACAGTCAGGACTACAATGCACTCATAGATTATTACTCTAGAATATGAAATGCACAAAGTTTCACGGCGTGTTGTTGAAGTGTGTTTTTTTTGTGAGGCAGTGAAAAGAAACGATATGAATGATGATTACCATTTAATTAGCCCGTGTCAATCGTAAAAAGAACAACATAGTTTTATGGATGTGGGTGTGGATATGGGCTGACAGAAGAGAGCTAAACAAAGAAGCAGGATAGTTGGGAAGGCAGGAGAGCATTCTGACTTACAGTCTATTTAATGATGCATTGGTTTCATCCCGCCATAGCCCGCTGCCGCTGCCCTGCCGCCGCTGCTATTGCTGCGGCCGCACTCTCACTCTGAAACGCACAAACGCAGTCAGTTGTAATTCAATTTCTCTGCTTTCCTCTGCCTATTGTTTATTTCATGGATCCCCCGTGAAGCATCAAAAGCTGCTGTTTCTGTCAGCCCCTAACTGTCCTATGTTTTGTCATTCAGGGCTTGTTAAAAGATAAAACACACACACACATATATACACACACACACACACACACACACACACACACACACACACACACACACACACACACACACACACACACACACACA